>JBCNJP010000205.1:1067-8567 GCA_039602395.1 Deinandra increscens subsp. villosa | reverse complement strand
GTGTTAGATTTTAATGCATGATGTTGTCTTTTTATTATATTTTAGGTAAATATATGACAATCCTAAAATAGAAAACACTATTCATTGGATTCCAAAGACCACAATACACCATTTATTAAGAATTATTAGAGGACAGTGTGTTAGAATATCATTACACTGTGTATATATTGTGTTATCCTTTAATTCTAATTTTGATATACATATGACCTTCTAAGATGGAAAAAACAGTGTACAGTGTTATATAATTACCAAAAATATAATGAAAAGATATAACCATGCATTAAAATCAAACAAATCATTTACTTCTCACACTTCTCACACAAAAGTACTTTGTATTATAACTCTACCCTATATATATATATATATATATATATATATATATATATAGGAAGAGGATCATTGGAAAACCTCCTAAGTATTGGAAAATTTAGAAAACCTGGGTATTTTAGTAAAACACCTATATAATATTTTTTGCTTGTCCAAATTTGATTTTAATTTCATAATTTATCTATCAATTCCATCTCTCTTTTACGTATAACACCATAAACCTAGTTATTATTGTTACACATATGTAAGTATAGCGACGATGGTTACACCTGTGTAACAAAAATGGCTATGTTACACTTGGTGTAACATGTTTAAATAAGGTGCAATTTCTTGTTTAGAATTAATGTTACACTAAAATGACTATGTTACACCTGATGTAACATGTTTAAATAAGGTGCAATTTCTTGTTTAGAACTAATGTTACACTGGTGTAACTGGTTTTCCAGGTTTTCCAAAAAGGTGAGGTTTTCCATTGAACCTCACCCTATATATATATTGTAACATCCCAAATCCCATTTGGAATGTAAATATGTCATTTCAAGATTTATTGGGGTTGTCGAGTGAAGTTCGTTTTAATGGATGCTTTAGTTAGTTACTAAACTTAAATGTATCCAATAGAAATGCCATGAAATATGAGGGTGTTAGATGTAAGATAAAAGTAAGTGGTTAAAATATGACAAAAGGCCTATTATAGAGGGGGGCAGTATGTAATTTGGGGATTAAAAAGAAATCTAGAAACTCCCATGGGGGAGATTACGATCAGGAAGAAAGGGAGAAGAGGAAACAAGGTCTTGGAGCTTGAAGTGGAGATTCAAGTCGAAATTGAAGGAAAAATCCATGGGGGTTTCGGTTTTTGGCTAAGAACCACCCCATTCTAGTGTCTTTCCTTCTCAATTAGTGATTTCTTCTCCAAGTAAGTTCACCCCTCTTGTGTGCTCATAGTATGAAACTTTAAATCTTAGTGAAGCTTGAAATCTAGTTGTATGGAGTGAATATGCTTACATGAAGGTCGAAATTAGGTTCTATGCTTGCATTTTGGAAGTGTTAGTAGAAGATGTAATGTGCCTTAAAACTCATTACTAGAATTCGATGCATAATGTGGGTGATGGGTTGGGTTGCTCAACTTGATCCTAAGTATGCTTGATTATGTGATGAAAGTTGTTAATTTTCTTAGAATTGGGATTAGTCACACAAGTATGTAAAAAAAAAGGGGGTAAAATGGTATGCTAAACACATATGCGAATGATTAAGTGATTTCGTGCATATCAAGTGTTTGTGAAAATGCTTAAAAGAATTGGTGAACTAGAAAGTAAGTAAGTATGATCAAATTGTTAAGTGAGGTAGTACTTGAGTGTTATGGTTGGTCGTATTATTAATTACCAATCTAAATAATCAAGTAATTATAGGTGAAAGTGGCGGGAGCTCAAGCCATCAAGGAATGCTAAATTTGAAGATTCGAGGTAACATTTAAGTGTGTTCACTTTTGTTGCGAAGTACGCATGTAGTATAGTTATTTTCTAGCATGGATAACTATCCAAAATGGAATAGAATTAGATGATAAATTGGTTGTGTATGGCAAAGAAGGATGATATGTGGTGGTATAGTTTTGACCCGCAAGGGTTAGTTAAGCATAAGAATGGAAAAGTAAGTAAGCATGTTCGGGTAGAATGTTAAGCGGGAGGTTTATGACCCAAATAACTTTTTTGGGGTAAGATAGTTTTAGACTTGATGTTGGCCACAACCTCAAGTAGTAAGTAAAAACAATGAATGTTTTGTGACCCGTTTGGGGTTATGTAGATAAATCAAAGTGTGTGTTTCTAAAGAATGATTATGACCCGTTTGGGTTAAGGGTGACTAACACCAAAGAGCGTTATACAAAGTGTGTTTTAAGAACCCGTTTGAGTTAAGATGAATAAAACCATGTGTGCTCATGTAAAGTATGTTTTATGACCCGTTTGGGTAAAATGGTTAAACCAAAATGTGTTTATATAAAGAACGGTTTATAACCCGTTTGGGTAGGATGGATAAACCAAAATACGTTTATGTAAAGAATGTTTTATGACCCGGTTGGGTAATATGGATAAAACGAAGTGTGTTAGAGAAAGTATGTTTATAACCCGTTCGGGGTATGAATGATAAATTAAAGTATGCTTATATGAACGTATGTTTATAACCCGTTTGGGGTAAGAATGATAAATGAAAGTATGTGCTTATATGGAAATAAATTTATTGACCCGTTTGGGTAAGAATACGACCCGTTTGGGTAAGAATGTATATAAAGACCCGTTTGGGTAAGAATGTAGTAAAGACCCGTTTGGGTAAGAATGTATATAATGACCCGTTTGGGTAAGAATGTATATAAAGACCCGTTTGGGTAATAATGCATATAAAGACCTGTTTGGGTACGAACGTAGTAAATAACCCGTTTGGGTAAGAACGTATAAAAAAACCCGTTTGGGTAAGAATGTAGTAAAGACCCGTTAGGGTAAGAATGTATATAACGACCCGTTCGGGTAAGAATGTATATAAAGACCTGTTTGGGTAAGAATGCTTATAAAGACATGTGTGGGTAAGAACGTAGTAAATAACCCGTTTGGGTAAAAACGTATAAAAAGACCCGTTTGGGTAAGTATGTAGATAAAGACCCGTTTGGGTAAGAATGTATATAACGACCCGTTTGGGTAAGAATTGATAACGGATGTCGAGACCGCTACAAATAATCCTAAACTTAAACCTATAGATAGGGTAAGTAGGGTATCAATCCAAGGGAGTTAGTGGTTACTAGTGACTTAGAATTTAACTACCTAACTAAATAAACTACCTAAACCTAGATTACTGTCACTAACCTAGATTGACCTGAAATAAACTAAACTAATTTAATCTAAGAAATTAAACTAAATTGCCTCTTGGCTGTTTTGATTGCTGAGATTGGAAATTAACTAAAATTTAACTAACTTAACAGCTAAGGAAATTATTAAAGCTAAGATTATTTATGTGACAAGTTAACTACTTTTGGATCCTGGTTGGCTACCGATCTAGGCAAAACCTAATTACTAACTAGTGACACATAGACATGCCCCCCAATTGCTTCCTTGACCTAATAACCTAAATTCCTAATGGGCTGATTAGTCCTGCCGCAAGAAAGTGCTAGATCAATAAACAGGGGACCACTAAAACCCTAGGTTACTAGTTAGATTAAACAATTTAGCATGCGGGTGTTCAACGGTAGCAAGTATTCCGGAACAACTAGTTAAGCAATAGATTAATCATAGAACGAATCCACCAACCAATCACCAAAAGCGGTTAGTGGTGGATTAGCCGGACATGGCTAATGAAACAAGCATAAACATAATAAAAGATTGCATTAAACTAACGTACCGAATGATTCAAGAACTTCAAAATCTCTAAACAAGGTGAAAAATTCGTAATCCTCACCCCAAAAACGGCTGGGGGTGATTAGGGTTCGAAATAATGACTAAACACCCTTTAAATAGGTTTAGAAAATAAAACAATTAAAATTCTGCCGACTCCGATTGTGGGCGTACCGCCCTAAAATTCTCCGAGTTGGGCGTACCGCCCGTGTTTCCTAAATCTTGATTTTCCACGTCCCACGTGATCTTCTATTTTACTTCAATTACGATTTAACTTTTATGCCTTCACACTTAACAATTAATTCTCTTGAGCCCATGTACACCTCATCACGTGAGCTTCAATTTGCCTTCATTCCTTATCCTTTAATTTCTAACCAGCATCTACACTTTATTTTCCATGAGTTTAGTCATAGTTAAAAACTATCAAAGAGTTATTAGTTAACATTAACACATTAAAGAAGTCATCAATAACTAATAACTATGACCGTTAAACTCCTACATGAATTTCAACTTTTAAATTAATCATACACTTTTAAACTCATTCTCATCTCAACACACTAATCTTAAAACCAACTAAAATAATATATTTTATACACAATTTGGTGTGTATGGGGAGTGATTAATATAAAATAAAGTGTACATTTTAACCTCACATCACATCCCCACACTTATATTTTTCTGTCTCGGAAAAACTGCCATGGAATCATAATTGGGAAAATCAACTCACAATCATTTAACATTTCAAACTATCAACCTTTTTCAATCCACATTCCAAAATGTATTCATATATACTAATTGCAATCGCCGATATTTTTGTCCGATTAAACCCAACCACTGATCTTTGAGCCCCCAAGGTGTTTATAAATTACCAATCATTTGTATCAACCCGCCAATGTGCCCCACATTCAGAAAATTCTAGCTCAATCTACTCCCGATTCATATTCGGTCAAAGTAAAGAGTAATAAAGATGTATTATTTATATTTTCCCCACCCTAGTTAAACTAGATACTCATATATCCCAAGAATGGTGGATTTGAATGGATAAGTGAAATCGCTTGAGCATTTATTTTTTTGTCTACTATTGCTTTCTATTTTTTTTCTTTTCTTTTTTCTATTTTTTTTATCTTTTTCATTTTTTTTATAGTTGGTTAATTTTAACTATATTTACCAACGGACATCATCAGAGGCATTCTTTCACAAGGTCTTACCCCCGAAATCATACGTGAGTGTTTTGCCCGCGAGATCCGAAACATCATCAGAGGTATTCTTTCACAAGGTCTTACCCCCGAAATCATACATGAGTATTCTGCCCCTTCACTCTAATTCATTAACCAATTAATTACCTAATATGCTCAAAAGATGGAAAGATGGGGCGCCGTTATTTCTCGGATTTGCTTTCGCAAAAAGATCATAACGTGCCAGTTTATTCTGAGGATATATAAGTCTCTAATCTAAAAAGGTCTTTTTCCTCCTAATCATCAGTTTCAATCTCACTCTAACTCCTAAAATGGGAACCCACTAGCAAGCTAAATTATTTACATATTTATACAACAATAAACACAACGGGATAATTAAGCTTTACTAAATCAGTTGGGCCTACCGACACATCACAAATTAGATATATTTTCCATTCTCTCCTTTTCTTACCACTTTTCCCTATTCTTTCTTTATTTTTATTTTGAAAATCGACTCCCAATTGTACTATCATTTTCCATGTACCGGCAATTTATCCAAAGACAGATTTGACTCAAACACTTAAACTAAAAATGACTCAAAAAATGAAAAATCTTTTTGGATTTTTTATGTTTTTTACTTTTTTTTTTTTTAAGACACAAAAATAAAAACACAAAACATGTTATTCCCCTCCCCACACTTGAGATACACATTGCCCTCAATGTGAACAAAGAAACAACAAAAATAAAGAAGAATAAAAAATAAACAAATAAAATAGATAGAAATAGGAAACGTACCGGTGATCGGAGATAAGAAAAAACAAAAATTCCTAACAGCCATTCCGGGGCGTACCGCCCAGAACGTGAAGAACTGGGGCGTACCGCCCTGCCCTCTTTCCGACAGAAAGTTTGTAAATTTTTAGTCACTTAGAAAATTTTCTCGTCTCTGTCAAAACTTCCAGATTTCTTACTACAACATGTTCCAATTAATATATAACTCTAAACATACCTGGAACACTTCATTTTGCTCAATTCGTATCTCCAACAACTGATCCGACTCCTGAAAAACACAAACACAAAAACACATAAAAGCCGAAAAATAATAAGAACAAAAACTTACCGCTGGGTTGCCTCCCAGGAAGCGCTAAGTTTATGGTCTTCAGCCAGACCATCCTTCCTTCTCTGCTCACGGTGGCTTCAGTCCACACTTCCCAACCGAGTTCCCGATGAACGCTCGGTATTTGACACTCCACTTCATTTTCTTCAATCCGCACTTGCCAATCACATTACCGATGAAGGCTCGGTAGTTCACACGTCTCTTAATTTTTCTTTTCAATCTCAACATGCAAAACAAATTAATCTTAAAATTAAAAACAAATTTATCACGTATCGAACACTTACCTTTAGAGTTGCCAACATGCGCCCGATAATTGACATGTCGAATCCAAGCTTGCAATTGCACACGTGGCACATCCAGATCATCACTGCGGAGTGCTTTCATTACTACCTGCCCAACATCTTCCTCAACCACCTTCCTTTTCCTTGAACTCAATTGTACCTGCTCACATTCAACAAATTGATTATTATTTAAAATTGAGAGATTAGTGTTACCTGGTGGATTCTCAGTCATGGATTCTTCAATATGCACATCTTCCGTTGGATCTAAACATTCCTCTACTTGTACTGGAGGATTCGGAACCTCTACCTCCTGCTCATCTTCAGTCAGTTCTCCAGCTACACTCTCACAATCAACTTGCTCCACATCACTCTCAACCTCTAATTCAATCTCCTCAACAACTTCTGAAAGCAGCATTTCTTTCTCAACCACTTCTTCTAACTCCCCATTAACCTCAACCGGTGTGAAACACGATTCTTCAACATTTGATAAAACCGGTGTGTCATTATCTGCCACAACATCTTGATCCCTAATTTGTGATGATATCCACTCTCGCTTTTCTTGAGACCTCTCAAAACCCAATAATCCTTGCGGAATAATTTGTTGTTCCTTTACCAATATGTCATACTTGGAATCCAACAACTTTATGCGGTCTTGCCTTGATTGATGAGGTTTAGCCAATTCTCTCTCGATTTGGGACAAATGTGATCTTCTGAGATATTTCAAAACACCTTCATTCTGATAAAAATTTGGACCCGACCATGGTTGTTGTGTTGAATATTCAGAATAATTCGCTTGATTAAACGCCTGATGATCCTCATATTCCTGATAAGAGTTATTACACTCGTCTCGATAGCCTGACTGATAATATCCTTGAGATTTCACTGGACGTGCCCTACAACGCGAGTAGACTGAATTTGGATGTTCATATCCCGTTCGATGCTGCCTTTGAGCAACTTCTCTTCTGCGTGCATACTCTTCCTCCCTTTGCACTTCGGCTGGTGTCACAACTCTTGGTACCCCGCGTTCAAACCGTATCTGATTTCCTCCTCGGTTGTTGAGGAATTGTGGTACACCCCAAGGAGGTTGATTGTACTTCTGCTGTGACTGATATTGGAGATCCTCATATGCCGATTTGGAGTAACTGTTCCAATATCCATCTTCATATCCTACAAACGATTCAAAGTCAGAATTATAATTATTATTAGAATAAACATCATGATTTAAATAATTA
>JBCNJP010000204.1:44731-77141 GCA_039602395.1 Deinandra increscens subsp. villosa | reverse complement strand
ATCTCAGTTGTATAAGTCATGCATGTTAATCTCCCCCAAAAGGATTAAAAGCAGTAAAATGGGGCCGTGAAACTCACCTTAGGTTGCTCAGCAAAGTTTCCAGACAAACAGTTAATTCAAGTAGCAAAAACGAGTCTTGTGCAAGCAATCAATCACCTAACGAGCATACGAGTATAAGTGGGTGTTCTAAACTATTAAATCTAACGTAAACGATAAAAACGAGAAATCGTGAAGTCCGGAATAAGTCGAGGATGGCAAGTGTGCCAAATCCGAGCGATTATCGAAATAACGCGAGAAAAACCCAATATATATAACTTTAATATATATATTTTCTAAGTTTGAGGATATCAAGAATAAATACATATATTATATATATATATATTTAAATAAATGTTCAAGTGACGTTAATATTGAATTTTGCGAGGACAAAGTATATTTATATATATTGAAGGTTATCATAAAAATATTCGATTATTTCAATAAAAACCCAACGTCATATGTTTATATATTTTAGTCTACTCAAAATATATATATATATATATATATATATATATATTTTACCTTTTTGTAAAACTAGAACTTTTATATCAATATATATATGTACATAGATATTAGCAATCTATTTTTAATTAAAGATATTAAGTTAA
Source organism: Deinandra increscens subsp. villosa (assembly GCA_039602395.1). NCBI lineage: Eukaryota > Viridiplantae > Streptophyta > Magnoliopsida > Asterales > Asteraceae > Deinandra > Deinandra increscens. Next base: position 76,494 of record JBCNJP010000204.1, on the reverse strand, counting down.
ACATGTTTTATAAATCAAAATATGATTTACGAGCCCTAAGTATCATAATTATATTTTTACGGGCTCAAGATACGACAAGGAACACATTTTGGCACAAGTTTTAGTGGTTGGAGGCTCAAAACAACACAAAATAACCAAAAAAAAAACATTGTGGAGGTCACCGGGTTCGAACCCGTGACCTCCCAGCCCAACAGTGAAGGTTTTAACCACCCGGCCAGCGGGCCTGCCTGTGCCAAGATCCAGCCCGAAATTTCTTTATTTACATTTAGCGATCAGGAATAGTTCAAAGAGATTAAAGGACTAAAAAAAAAACAAAAGGTGAGGCCGGGACTCGAACCCGCGACCTCTCGGAAGCGGACCAGCGACCTAACCAGTATGCCAGATTGGCGTCTGGTAACTATCCCAACCCAAAAATATATAACCAGTACCCGACTGCCTTCATCTTCTTCAATCAAGAATTCCGGTGATCGGAACCCTAGTTCCGGTCGCCGGAAAATCGAAAAACTCAAATAAAACTCGTAAAAGTGTGCGATTAACAGAGGGGAACCATTACCTTGAGTCGGAGATGAGAGAAAATGAGTTTTTGACACCGAAATCAATCCCGAAACTTGAACGCGAACACCGAGCGCGGTCGCGGTTTGAACTTCTGCTTACACCGGGTTATTCGTAGAAGGTTCGCGATCCCAGAGGCGATCGAAAGGTGGTCGAATGGTGGGTGTCTTGGCCGGAATTTCAAAAATTATGGCGAGTCTTGGTGGGTTTGTTTGCGACAGAAACAAAGAGGACGAGAGACGAGAGCAGATGGTTGTGAGGGTTCTTATGATTGCAATGATACTCTCTTATCATTGACTCCTAATTGATAACCAAGAAAAGAAACCGACGATTGTGAATTGATTCGGTCGAAACCGATGCCCAGACGTGAACTCGGTTTCAATAGCGAATTGATTTGGTGTTAATGTTAATTAAAATCAAGTTTCATCAACCGACACTTTTAGTCCCTCTAGGTTTTAGTTAATTAAAACATGATTGGTGAATGACAACATAAGTCCCTCAAAGTTCTAAAAGGGTTAACGGCTCAGACGAAGTTAACGTAAAATGTTTCTAACGACGAGTATCCGAGGAACGTCAAAATCTATTAATCGTGTAGCGTTTATAAGAATTATAAATATTGTTTTACCCACATAAAATCATAGAATATAATTCAACAATTAACTATTTAAATTGTAACATATATATTTAAAGTCACATAAAGTTTGACTAAAATTTATAAATATATACTTTAGGTCTACATAAAATCATAAATATAATTTATGGTTTGATAATTAAAACTCACATAGAGTAATAAAATACTTGTGAAATATATAGGAATATATCACCTAAAATCATAAAGTGAAATCATAGAATTTCAAACGTTTAATCTTTCGTGCATGCTCGTAGTGATTACTACACAAAACCCTAATTGCTAAAGTCACAAGTCAACATAGTTAAGCACATAAATGTTCACATAACATTTAATATGTTTTACGTTAAGTTAATGCCAGAAAATAACCTGAAAAGTCGGATTGTCACACAATCCGGAGTCAGAACTTGAGCTACCAGTTAGGGTAGGGTTGTCAACCCAAATAGATCTATTCACTAGCTATCGTTTCGTACAGAACTAATTGAAATCAATTAATGATGGGATTTCGGTTGTACAAACGTTTATAACGATAATGTACCAAGTTGGGCAATCAGTAAGAGAACAAGTAGTCATACGGCTAACAAGTAAACCATAATATTAAGTAAAAAGCATTTAATCAGTTTTCATGATTTCTCCCCCCAAGTATAAAACAGTTAAAAAGGAAAAGGGGCCGTGAAACTCACTGATTCAGCAGATAAGTGATATGAGAGCGGTGAAGGACGGTAGCACGTAACGTCCTAAATCATTTAATAACATATGCATAAGGTCTATGATCATTTGAGTAACATAAGTTACCCCAAGTGATACCGGTCAAGTCTTGACGTTTTCATCCGTTTATATCTTTGAAAACCCGTTAACTTGTATTTATCAAACAAATACGTTCGGTGAATAAATATAACCAAAGATTAATCATTTTTAACAATTCAACCAAGTCTTGAATATTGAGTTTAAAATAATAATAATGTTTATTATTATTTTCACAAGTTCGTATAATTATTTTTAATTAAATAATTACGTATTCGATTTGTTAATCTTGCAAGTTATAATTACATTAAATAATTATGATTAACAATACTTTGTTGAATAAAGCATGGCTTATATCTTTTGCAAATAATTACTTGTCAAAAATAATTATTAAACGTTTGCTTTATTTTTAAAACATAAATCCTTAAGGAAAACATTCAAAGTTTTTATCATTTAATCATTTATTTTTCGAAAGCGTTTAATATTTCATTTGAATGAAATATATAGTTTTATCAAAATACTTTCAAAACATTGTAACGACGCTTGGATTTATACAAGATTGTCTTTTATAGAAACTTGATTTTTATTTAAAATCCCCAATAAATGTAAGTCCATTTTTGGTTACTTTGATTTCATAAAAATCCATAGAAATATTTAATGTCAATAGCTTGTCTTTGATTTATTTTTATAAAATCCTTTTATAAAAATATTTAGTTTTCACAAGTGACATTTTTATAAAAAGATGTCTATTTATCTCCAAAGTTTTAGAAAGGTTAAAACTTGTAATAAATCCAAGAATTTATGTCAAATTAATCATTTGACATAAAGATTATTCCTACCATTTTTAGCAATAAAATCTATATTTATTCTTTTTGTTTTAAACACATATTTAATGTGTTGATTTTCCAAATCAAGTAATATTCTCTTGTATTTGTTTAATCATTTCATATTGTTTTAGTATTGTTTTAACATGTAACATATATAAACATAAATAACAATCAACTAACACATTGGTGTTAGGACTTTATAAATGTAAATAAACAATCAACTAACACATTGGTGTTAGGACATTTAAATATAAATAAACAATCAACTAACACTTTGGTGTTAGGACATTTAAATATAAACAATCAACTAACATTTTCATGTTAGGACAATTAAATATAAACAATCAACTAACACTTTTGTGTTAGGACATTTAAATATAAACATGTATAGATGATTATTCATGATTTAATTTATATGAAGAGGCTCGGAGGTTTGTTTGAAATCAACTAACTTATGAAACCAAGGTTCCATAAACAAGATTCAAGGTGCACACCATATTACTTTCCTTGGATTTCATAAGTGTGTTTCACCACACTTGTTCACACTTGTTGGCTATCTTTAAGCATTTAAGATGCACCAACAAAGTGTTTGATCTTGGAAGAAAGGGGATTAAGAAAGAGTTTTTGTTAGTTGATCAACCAAACACAAGCATTCTAGTTATTTAGTGGGTTGTTTTCAAGACTTGAGGGGTTTAAGGGGTGGAAATATGTAAGAAATATAGGAGAAAAGGGGTTTAAAATACTCACAATGCTTGTGAGTTAAAATCGGCAAGAGAAGGGAGGAGGGCGGCGGCTAGCGGCGGTTTCGGCGGCGGCGAGGGGTGGTCCGGCGGTGGTTGGCCGGTCGGCAGACGGTGGCCGGCGGTGGTGGTGTGGCCGGACAAAGGGAGAGGGGGAGAGAAGTGAGGGTGTTTCTTGGTTGGGTGCAAGGAGACCAAAGTGGTCTTAACCACCTTTTTATAACCCCAAATTTAGTTATAACCCAATGGTTAATAATGTGTTGTCAAACTCTCCTTAATCCCAACTAATCTCTAGTTGTAGGTTGTTTTATTTTATAAATTTCACTTGATTAGTTAAATAAATGGAAGCTTTTATAAAATAAATGGGGGTTAGGAGTTTATAAAAATTCTAACTTTTTAAAATATAACCCAAGTTTAATTTATCCAATTGAATGGTGATTTTTACTTTTATAAACATTGTTAACCCAAATTTCATAAAGATATTAGTGGGTTAAAAGATTGGGTAAGTTTTATAAAAGTTGTGGGCTTTAAACAAATTATTTACTTTGTTTACAATTGGGCCGAAGCCCAATCGAGTTCGAAATAGGAGAATGGGCCGAAGCCCATTCGGTTTGGAAATGAGGCTGGGGCGAAGCCCAGTCGGGTTTGCGGGGCGGATTGGGCCGAAACCCAATCGGGTTTGGGTTGGGCTTGTGATGCGGGCCGCGAAGGAGAAAAAGGAAAGGTTTTGGGCCGGTTTGGCCCAATACGAAACGGGCCGCGGGTCGGGTTTCTGGGTTGACGGATTCACTCGATACGTTGAGGCGAACCTTCGGTTAAGTTTTCGGGTAAATCCGGGCATTTTGGGGCTTGTTGGGCTTACTGGGCCCAATAGGTGAAACGGGAGGTTCGTTTGGTTAAGTCTTGACAACGGAAAGCTTTTTGTAACACTTTGAATTCGCAAAACGTTTTAACGGTTTATATCGGTTTGATAACATAAAAAGTTTCATTTTTATATTTAAATTCTTATTATTGAAATTCCACATTTAATTATACGAAAGACGTCTTATTTTACGTACGTATATATTCTAGTTTAAATGCGGAATTTAAAGTTAGGTAATCATTTAACTATCATGGTAAATCATGTATTAAAGCGGTAATGCACATAATTGTCACGTAATTATAAGTCAACGAAAGTCAACGGAGAGAGGTTTGACCTGATTTTTGGACCGGTTGTCACAGTAACAAAAATATATAAAAGCTAACAAAAGTATATAAAAGCTAATAATTTTTTATTTCTTAATAATCATATTCATCTGTATTTGTATGTTACATATGTAAATTCAAATAATCTACATATGTAAAATTCAAGTAATTTACAAATGTAAATTCAAATAATTAACATATGTAAATTCAAATAATTTACGTATGTAAATTCAAGAAAAAAAGTTAAATCGGTTTATATACGTAAACATCACAACATGTTGCATATGTAAATTCAGATAACTTACATATGTAAATCCAAGCAATTTACATATGTAGATTTTCGTCTAAGTTTACGTAATGTAGCACAAGTAATTTACATATGTAAATTTAATATATATGGAGATTTAATATATGTAAAAAAAAGTATTAGTGCTATTACAAATATATTTTATTAACTTATAAGTATCCATTACAACAACATTTAAAAAACATAAAAAATAAATATAAAAGGTAACAAAAATATATAAAAGCTAATTGTTCTTGAGTTCTTGATAATCATCTTCAACTTTGACACAAAATCTCGTAACCTAAAAAGAAAACAAGTTCATCAATTCATATACGTAAACATTACAGTATGTTACATATGTAAATTCAAGTAATTTACATATATGTAGCGCAAGTTACATATGTAAATTTAAATATATGATTAGATGTAAAATGAAACAAACGTAAATTGACATATGTAACAATAAAATGCTTCAGTTTGTTCAAACATGACATCATTAATACTAGATGAAGAACCCTCATTGTTGACATTGTCTTGAATATTAGGATCTCCACTGAAAGCTTCAGAATAAAACATATGTAAGTAAATATAAAACTGTTGGGGGGGGGGGGGGGGGTTAAAAAGAAAAGAAAAAACTCTTAACATACCTTCATAAGATTGTCCATTGTTGATATTAAAATCATTGGATGATTCCGTACGATGCAAATGGTCTTCCAAGTTGTGAGGAAACTGATATTGAGGAGATGACATTAAATTCGGAGGTTGCATTTTTCGGATTTTTAAGGTTTTTGAAGTGCATTAATGGAGTTAATGGGTGTTCTTGATATGAAGAAGAAGAAGAAGAAGAAGAAGAAGAATTAAAAGATAAGTGTAAATGAAAATGAAGAAAAAAAATATAGGAAGGGGGTTATCTAGGAGGAAAAAGTGATGGGATGGGGCATTGAAAAAACAAAATTCATAATTGATGGGAAAAAGAGTAAAATATAATTTTACCCTTTTGCATAAGACAAAATAAAGTGAGGTGGATAAGCTCACAATCCTTGGATTGGTTTTCAAATCACAATCCTTGGATTGGTTTTCAAAAATTTCACAACTAGAATGAGTTTTTACTCTGTACTTTCCCTTACTTTTTTTGTCATATAAATTCTTCCAATAGAGTCACGTCTATATAAAACTAACTGTGATAATATAACTTCATTGGTAACGTGACTTCAAACTCTGTGGTACGTATTATTTTTCCTTTAGTGAAAGGAATTCTATGGATATATATTTTTTATCGGTTTGGTTAAAAAAATTATGTGATCACTCCTTCTCCGCATTACTTTCACTTAGCACGTTTAATTATAGATTTTTCTCAGTTTTTTTTAACGGCAAATTAATATTTACAATTACACCAAATTACACCACTTGCCTGGGTTTGAACACATAACCTCCACCTAAGAGGACAATGCCTCTACCAAGTAGGCTACTCCCACATTGACATTTTTCTCAGTTTTCTGTCTACGGCTACTATGCCTAAAACGTTTGATAATATTCAATATAAAACATTTATTATAACTTTTTTTGAAGGACCAACATCCAATAGAGTTTTTTATGGGATTATGAGGTACGAGAAATTGTTAAGCTCATTTAAAAAAAAATTCATACTTGTAAACGGCTTAGTGATAAAAGTTAATTAACATTTTTTCTACTCATGACTGATTAATATATGACACCGGTCATACAACTAAATGCTAAGCCGAATGAGACTCTTAAGATGGGGGGAGTGGTATAATTTAGTAGTAGAGGACTAGAGGTAGTAAAAGCATTAACCAATAGGACTGTGCCATGTAGGAGAGAAAAACATAGTAGAATAGTAGTAGAACCGGTGGAGTGGTGTGGAGAAAGTAGGGTTGTTAAAAAAACTCACGGCTCGTGGCTCGCTCGAATCTTGCTTGGAAAAAGCTCGAAATGAACTCGCTCAAAATTAGCTCGATTATAAATGAGTCGAGTCGGCTCGGCTTGGTTTCTAAACGAGTCGAGCCCGAGCCAAGGCCAGCTCGGCTCGTGGCTCGCTCGTTAGTTAGCTCGTTGGCTTGTTCGCTTGGCTCGTTTAATTTTATTTTCAAATTTTATTATATAATTTATTTGTAATATAATTTTTAAGTTAATTACTAAGTTTCCTATATATTTTACTTAAAAAGGTATTAAATTAGAATAAGATATAAAACTAATATAATACTTTTAGGTAAGAAATATTTGTTTTTACTGAAAATTAAATAAATAAAATAGATTTTTAAAATTTCCATTACGAGTATGTCAAAAATTATGTTTTAGTCACGTTATATATCAATATGTGTAAATAATATAAATTTTAAAAAATAAACTAGCTGGCTCGATGAGCCAGCTTGGCTCAGCTCGACTTTTAATGAGCCGAGCTCGAGCTCAATATTTTAGCTCGTTAAAATAAACGAGTTGGCTCGGCTCGGCTCGACTTGGTTTCTAAGCGAGCCGAGCCCGAGCTCACCCTGGCGCGGCTCGACTCGACTCGTTTACAGTCCTAGGAGTAAGTAGTAGAATCTTTTTTTTTAAAGTAAGTTAAAAATAAATAAATTATATATCAAACATATGTTCGAATATTTATATTTATATATATATACACACATTATTTCGTATATATATATATATATATATTTACATTGAATGGTCATTATAATCATTTATCTTAACTGATTATTGATCTTATTATCCTAGTTAGGCATTTATTCGATTGATGTAATTGCCCTTACTTATAGAATTAGGGCTCCCCTTGGGTGTATAAATAGAGATCATAGAGGGAGATTTAACACCTTAATCACCATCACTATTTTCGTGATCCCTCTCTCTCCCTCTCTAAATTTGTGGGTCTCCCCACCCCTATCATCCTAACTGTACACCTTAAACGGGAACTCAAACAACATACCAGATGCATTCTCTAAGCAACATTGACATCAACTCATTAGCAGTCAGGTAATCTTTACATTATTATCTGTTTATTCATTTACGATTCAGGATTTGTTCAACATGTGGCATTAGAGAATTGTGTTGATTAAATCATAAATCTGAATTCATTCATATACAGCTATGATTTTCGGAATCGGATCTGATAAAGAAACTAAAAATTTCGATTTTTTAAGATCTATATTCGAATCTGACCTAAAATCTAGAAACCATTTGTTTTGATCATGTCACACCCCCAAAAATTCCACGCGCGATAACGCGCCATAGGGAGCGTGACAAACCAGGATCACCGTCCATTAGTTACACCAAAGGACCAATAATTAAAAAAAAAAACGTTTCATATTTCATTAAAATATATAATTAGAGTTTTACAAATGCGGAAGCGTAAATACAATAAAAGTACTTATGTAAAATCTTTGTCACCCAAGGTGACGTGGCTTGTTCAAAGACATTAAAAGTGTTTCAAGACTCATGCATGCGTACTCGTGATACTCGAACATCTGCAACCTGAGAAATAACATGCTAAAAAGTGTCAACACAAAAGTTGGTGAGTTCACAGGTTTATCAGTTCAAAAACAGTTCCAGCTTAATGTAAATCGACTGTTCATCAACAGTCCCAGTTCAGTGTAAAACAACTGTTGATCGACAGTTCAAGTTCAAGTTTAAGGTTGACTGTTCAACAACAGTTCAAGTTCAGTTTAAAATTGATTGTTCAACAACAATCAAGTTGAGTTTAAGATTGACTATTCAACAATAGTCAAGTTGTAAGAGCATAATCACTAATATATATCAAATAGCTAGCTAGGCTATATACATGAAACTTCGCACGTTGATGGTCACCGAAGCTAACCGTTGTTTATAGTTTGCCTTGTTGTGTTTAGGACGAATATAACACCCGTTCGATATCCAATCGTGCCAGAGCGACTGACCCGGGTGGGGTTTGTCAGACCCAGTAGTACTACAATATATTTCCCGCTATCGTCATTAATATTAACGGTACCATAGGAAGGACTTTGTTGTATCGGTGTGCTACAAGTACTTCAAGTGATATATAAAAGTCTAATTATCCCAGTTGTGTAAATCATGCATGTTAATCTCCCCCAACAGGATTAAAACAGTAAAATGGGGCCGTGAAACTCACCTTCGGGTGCACAACAATTTCAGATAAATAACAACAGCAAGTAGCAATTATCAGGTCTTGTATAATCTACCCAGCACCTAACGAGCATATGCACATAAGTGTGTGTTCAATAGAAGACGACTAGGTCCAGACCAACAGTGAAAATAAATAATGTCGAATGACGACATGACGAAGGTAACAAAGTCCATACGAGTCGAGGATGGCACATAGCCAAAAATCGTGACGATTACGAAGGTTGATGAAAAGTATATTATTGACCAATAATATACGTCCATGAAATCAGATGATAAAAATATGTGTATATATTTATACACTACCAAATATACGATTATATCCTTATAAAATCTTTATAAATATGTATATATTCAACGCTTGAAATTATTAATATCATAAAGACGATAAATGTACTATTTATTTACGCATTCTTCATGATATAAAGTTTACAAAAATGCCCGCTTTATAGACCACGTCACAATATATAATTACATTTTCCAAACGTCCTCAATTTAAGTATATTTGATCCATTTTGAATTCTCCGACTAATGTATATATTTTCTTTTAAAACTATATTTTATCCAAAATGAAGAGAAACTTAAGATAACGAATCAATAACAAAGTTTACGGGTTTAAAATAACAATTATAAGAATTCGGTAATAGATTTTGGATTGAACGAGTTCTCAAAACAAGGAATAAAAATAGAACATCAACAATTGGAGGTAATAGGGTTTGAACCCATGACCTGGGGCTCCCCACACAGCACCCTAAAATATTATTTTTACGGATGCAGTGAAGATGAAAATCTGATCACAGAAAAACGCAAATAAAAGAAATGGGGCTGCCGAGATTCGAACAAGGGACCTAGGCGTTAACAAATGGACCCCAAACCACCAGGCTACTCGACCCATTTGTGTTTTAACCCGCAAAGTGTATTATATAACAACTGGTGGTCGGGCTGTCTTCTTCCACATTAAAAACCCTACACGACTCGACCTCCATTGATGGACGTAGAAACATTTGCAGGCCTAGTAATCGACGATCGGTAATGTTACGAATTATAGATACGATTATTTTGAAGGAATACCTTGAATCAGAACCGAGACTTGAACCCCGAACGCACATGAAGGCAATGACTCGAACTCGAACCCGAACATGAACGTAACTCAACCCGACACCGATAGAGGAACTGCGGGGCTTCAAATCGTGGCTGTTGTACTCGTGGTCGGACAGTGGATGCGCGCGGGTGGACGACGGTTGCAACAACAACGACGGATGACTCCGTTTAAGACTCGCCGGGTTCCTTGCCGGCAGAGATGGCTATTCACATAGATACGCCAAAGAGGTTATGAAAGTTATGAGTGTCCGAGTGATAAGAATTATGTGGGAATGAATTGAGGTTAATCGGAAATCATCAATCGATTCTCACTCGTAACCGACGCGAGGATTGAATGCCATGAATTGGGCGGTAGTCGGGAGGTCGCCGGTTAAATCCGATCTTCAAAACGGGTTTGGGTTCGTGGCAAAACCAGTCCCTCGCACACTTACAATTTAGGGTTTTAAGTTTTGAAAGTTACAGTGCAGCCCTTGCAGGTTTGTTAAATCAAAAGTAGGTTTAGAAATTAGCAAAACTGGTCCCTCGAAGTTTAGAAAAGGTTGACGAGGCTGACGGTGCTAATGGAGAAACTTAAACGATTGCTATACTTGTATACACCATAACATATTTACCATGCAACGTCTTTAAAATATAAATCTTATTTCACCACATGGAATCACGAATATAAATTTATCAATATATACTTTAAGTTCACATAAAATCATAGATATAGTTCCCTAACCATATGTTTGGTATAGTTACGTGACACATCGTCACATAAAACCATAGAATAACATGTGAATATATCTATAAATATATCACATAGAATCATAAGTTTATTTGTTGCATGAAATGACATAACATTCACATAAAATCATAAAATATAATACGTCTAAACTCAAGTGTATGCTCATATAGTGATGGTTACACAAACCCTAGTTGCTAAGATCAACACCAGTCAATCGCATAAATGTTCACACAACATTTATATTAGTTAAAGTAAATGTTCTCACGACATTTATGTCAGTTTAAGTTTATTTAAATAAGAAAAAGACCTGAAAAGACGGACTGTCACAGATCACATAATCGACAACACATTATTTTTAGTAATATGTGTTTTTTCCTTTCCTAAGATTAAAATTAGTTTTGGAACATATCAAAACCTCAATCAGATTTCGATTTAGAAAACGTGATGAAACCCTAACTGAAAATCGTTTTTTGTGATCTAAAAACGTCGACCGGAAAATTCATTTTCGGCCGGACTGAAAACCTAATGACCGGACCGAAAACCTCACCCGAACCAAAAACCTCAACCGGATACCACTATTTTCGACCAGAAACCACTGTTTTCGACTAGATACCCATGTTTTCGACTGGATACCCATGCTTTCGGGGGGCTTACTATTAAATTTGTTTTGTTTAAATCCTCACATGCTTATGTTTTACTAAACTTAATAAGAAATTAGATTAGTTCATTAACTTGTCTTAATTGTTGACATATTCAAAAGTAGTAATTCTGGACAAAGCTGATTTTATACCCTAATCAATGTCATTCTAATTTCTAATACTAGTTAACTTATTTGAATTAAACTAATTTATTCGCTTAACTTGATAACATCTTTAAAACCTTGATTCTGGCCAAAGCTGATTCGTTGTTTTTACAATGATTATCAATGAAAATTAAGCATTCGCCTCAATATACAAGTGTTTCTCTTTTGGCTAAAGCTGATGAGTTGCACGTGTATTCAGCGAACCTAATTTGTACATAAATCTTAGATGCATCATTTAGATGTATCATTTATGGCCAAAGCTGATGTGATACATCATTTTAAGCACATACACTTATCTTCTCCATAATGCTTAGATGATAGGCAAGTAACCAGAGCGAAAACTAATTCATTTAAGTAGAACCTTAATTTTTCTATTAATTTTGGTGATTGTAATAGACTTTATCTCATCTTCATTACTTTATAATTATGGACCTTATTTATACTTGTTTATTATTATCCAATTAATCACTCAAATTTTCTTTACTAAGTATCTTACTAATATCACTCTTGTCCACTCTAAGCCTCAACTTTCAGAGTTGAAACTTTAACTGGAACCAATTTTGCTGCTTGGAAGGATTCTGTGAACTTGTCTCTGGGCATACTAGGTTTTGATCATGCACTCCTAACTAATGCCCCTCCTGCCCCCACTAGTTCGAGCACTACCAAACATAAGAGTACTCATGAGAAATAAAAGAGGTGCAACAAGACGTGCCTTTTGATCATGAAGAAATCCATTGATATTGCCATCAGGAGAGCCATACCAGATTATGACAATGCCAAAACTTACTTGGATTCTGTGGAGGAATATTACACAGGAACCTCAAAAGTGCATGCTGGCAATCTTATTCTTAAATTGCTAACTTCTAAGTATGATGGAAAAGGCAGTATTCGTAAGCACTTAATGATAATGAACGACATTGCCGACAAGCTCAAGGATTTAGACATGCCGATCGGTGAGACTTTCCTGGTTCACTTCATTATGACCTCTCTTCCCGCGTCTTTTGAAACCTTCAGGGGTCAACTATAATGCTCAGATGGATAAATGGAAGATGAGCGAGTTGATTGAAATGTGTGTGCAAGAGGAAGAATGTCAGAAGCTCGATAAACCAGAAGTTGCTTATCTCATGACTGCTAACTCCAATAAGAGGAAGGGAAAGTTTCCACAAAGAAGTATTCTAAGGTTCAAAAGAAGGATGCAGGTGCGTCATCCAGCTCTAACAACTCCAAATATAAAATTTATTGTAAGTTCTGTCACAAGAATAGACATACAGAAAAAGACTGCAAAGCTTTTAAGGAGTGGCTGGATAAGAAAGGTAATCATATAAATATGATAATTGAGTCCTTTAATTTAAATGTTCTAACTAATTCATGGTGGTTTGATTCTGGTTCTATGGTTCATTTAACTAACTCTACTTAGAGATTCCATAAAATCCAGAAGCTGGAAAGAAACCAAAGATCACTTAAGCTGGGAATGGAAAAGATTTATCCATTAAAGTTGTGGGAACCTTAAATTAATCTTGTATCAGGACCAAAGTTAGACATGGACAATTTTGATGTTTCTCATGGTCATGGCAAACTTACTATCAATTTTAATTCTCAAGTGTTTAGTTTTGGTTATCTGGATGGTGCTCTTTATAGATTAGGACTGGATGATGTTTTCTCTAATTCTTTTTTGTCATATAACATTAATGAATCATCAACAAAGAGAAAAACAAAAAGAGACCTAGAAATTTCATCTATGTTATGACATCAACGTTTAGGCCATATCTCACGTGATCGTTTATCGAGACTCGTGAAAGATTAAATTTTACCATCTCTTGACTTCAATGATTCGGAACATGCGCCAAATGCCTTAAAGGAAAAATGACATCATCGAATAAGAAGGGTGCCACTAGAAGTTCTATATTGTTAGAAATTATTCATACTAACATTAGTGGCCCCTACACTACCACTGGAATTACAGGACATAACTCATTTATTACTTTCATAGATGATTATTCTTGTTATGTGTTCTTGTATCTCATTAAAGAAAAATTTGAATCACTAACAACTTTTAAAGATTATAAAACTAAAGTTGACAAACAAAGTGGTCTTCAAATAAAAGTTGTCAAATTAGATAGAGGAGGTGAGTATTATGGTAGACACACGGATTTGGGTCAGGCCCCTGGTCCATTTTAGAAGTTTTGCAAAAGCCAGGGGATCGTGAACCAATATATACTATGTATGTGGTACTCCTCAACAAAATGGTCTTGCTGAAATGAGAAATAGGACCCTAATAAACATGGTACGAAGTATGTTAGCTAACTCAGGATTACCTTTATTCCTCTGGACCAAGGCCTTAAAAGCAGTTGTTCATATACTCAATAGTGTTCCCTCGAACTCTGTCCCTAAAATTCCTTACGAACTCTAGACAGGTGAGAAACCGAGTCTAAGATATATGAAAGTATGGGGTTGTCTTGCTGAGGGCAGACTCTATAATTCTTTCTTAGAGAAACTTTACATGAAAACCGTAACTTGTAACTTCATCGGTTATCCCAAACACTCAAAAGGTTATCGGTTTTATTGTCCTTCCCATGTCACTCGTATAGTAGAAACAAAGAATGTCGTGTTCCTTGAAGATTATAACATCAGTGGGAGCAGTGAAAATTCTTTCGATGATTTGCGAGAAGTACAAGATGCGGGGGGGGGGGGGGGACTCGTCGCTTACCATAACTCCGATTACTCCTCTTGTACATGATTCTGTAATCAACAATGCACCGACACAACCTCCCTTACAATAAAATGAAGACACTTCAAATAACAACCTTAAAAAAATGTTGAACCCATTATTCAACCAAGGAGGTCATCTAGGATTAGAAAGCCTACTAATTTTGATGCCGTGAAACCTACCTGGCTGAAACTGAAACATATGGTGGAAAGTTTTATCGATCCTACCTCTTATAACGAAGCCATGAATAGTGACCAGCCTTCTAAATGGAATAAAGCTATGCTTGACGAGCTTGAATCCTTGAAGAAAAATGACATTTGGGATTTAGTTGAATTACCCAACGGTGTAAAACACGTAGGATGTAAATGGGTCTTTGAAACTAAATTAGATCCAAAAGGAAACGTTGAACTCTATAAAGCAAGATTTGTTGCAAAAGGGTACGCTCAGAAAGAGGACTTGACTATCAAGAGACCTTTTCCCCTGTCTCTCGAAAGAGGTACTTGACTATACATGCAAGGATGATAAGAAATCCACCTCGGGATACATCATTATGTTAGCAGGCGGGCCTATCTCATGGAAGAGTCATAAACAAAAGCTAACCACAACATCCACTATGATGGCAGAATACCTTGTTGTTTATAACGCAACCTGTCATGGAATGTTGCTCATAAACTTGATCACTGGACTCAAAGTTGTTAATTCCATCTCTAGACCATTGAAGTTTTATTATGATAATTCAGCTGCCGTTACTTTCTCGAACAGTAAGAGCTCGCCTGGTGCTGGACTATACCTTGATACAAAATATTTGTTCGTTCATGAACGAGTTGAGGAAAATGTTTTTTGTATTGAGTATGTAAGTACTAAGGATATGCTTGCGGATCCGATGACTAAAGTTCTCCCACCTAAAGTACTCGAAGAACTTGTTTTGAGGATGGGCTTTACTAAAGACCTTAATCTAGCATATCGTACTTCTTATCTTTAATTTAATTTCCTCTCCATTTTAATTTTATTATGTCCCTGAATATGTTATGCATGCCTAAATGACATATAGATAGTTTTTACATATAAATAAACATTAAGGGCTTACTTTCTGTTATTGATTCTAACACTATGTCAAAATTCACCTTTGGCCACGGAAAAAAACCATGACAAAAGGTGTTTGGTCACGTTTTTTTTCTTCCATTCCAACCGACACCATAGGTGCCGTGACCATATGTACCCTACGGCCACGTTACAATATCAGTGGCTGAAGCCACCTATAAGCGTGGCTAAAGGGTACCAATATTTGTTGTTGTAATCAAACAATTCTTCAGAAAAGCGTGGCCAAAGGGTCCCAACGGCCACATGTGTTTGGTTAACGTGGCCTTTGGTATTTTATGGTCACGTATATTCGTGTTTTAGCCACATACATTATAAAAATACGTGGCCAAAGGGTTGCTGAAATCATACATTTTGTCACAGTACGCGTGGCCAAAGGGTGGCAACGGCCACGTTAAAATATCAAAAGCGTGGCCTTTGGTATTATATGGTCACGTATATTTGTGTTTTAGCCACATATGTTATAAAAAAACGTGGCCAAATGGGTTGCTGAAATTATAATTTTTGTCCCAATACGCGTGGCCAAAGGGTGGCAACCGCCACGTTAAAATATGAATAGCGTGGCCTTTGGTATTATATGGTCACGTATATTTGTGTTTTAGCCACATATGATATGAAAAAACGTGGCCAAATGGGTTGCTGAAATCATAAATTTTGTCCCAATAAGCGTGGCCAAAGGGTGGCAACGGCCACATTAAAATATAAAAAGCGTGGCCTTTGGTATTATATGGTCACGTATATTTGTGTTTTAGCCACATATATTTGGAAAAAGAAAGTGGCCAAAGGGTAGTTGAAATCATACATTTTGTCTCAATACGGGTGGCCAAAGGGTGGCAACGGCCACGTTAAGATATAAAAAACGTGGCCTTTGGTATTATATGGTCACGTATATTTGTGTTTTAGCCACATATAATTGGAAAAAAAAAGTGGCCAAAGGGTAGTTGAAATCAGATAATTTGTCCCAATAAGCGTGGCCAAATGGTGACAACGGCCACGTTAAAATATAAAAAGTGTGGCCTTTGGTATTATATATATGGTCACATATATTTTCTTAATTACAATTAATTATATATTAATTAATTAGTATAGAGAAACCTTAAAAATCATATATTATAATTAAAAATTAATGTACATACACTAATCATGACGCTGTTAAAAAAGATAATATATGACACTAATCAAAGTTTTATTTCTATAATAATTAATTATAATTTCTTGTCCGTGCTGATCAGCTGCTTCTGCTGGTGCCGTGTGATTTTTCTATTTATCAGATTTTGATTCATCAGCTGGTTTGGTGTTACGTACACTTTCGGCATCTTTTTCCGATCATTATTTACCTGGAAACATGACAAATAAAACCAATCAGATATATATAATATATATATAAAGTTAATTAATTAGCAGATACGATTAATTAATGTAGTAATTACCTGTGGTTGTTCCAGTACTTTTTGAACCGTAGAATGATCAACCGGCTGTGATCTATCTGACTCATTATTAGAATGAAGGATCATTCGGTTCATCGGCCATGCAATAATATATTTATTTTCAACCTCCGAAAGCGTTGTTTTATCATCTACTGGGAATGGTAAAAATGTTGCACCCTTTTTGACCTGATAAACTTTAATTCTACGGTAACCAGGAGGTAATGGACTTCCATGAATCTTCTCATCTTTTTGTTTTGGTAATAATTCAGCCATTCCCACGACGTTCAGTGGATCCCACTCCATGTGCAACGTCGCAGTTTGGCTCCCCTGATCAGAAGTGACATAATAATAATAATAATAATAATAATAATAATAATAATAATAATAATAATATATAGCATATATATAAACAATTAATTAATTAAAGTAAAAAATAGAATACAAAAATTGTGGTATATACTAATCTATATACCTCTTGGATTACTGGCTGCAGATCGATAGCAGCTGCAATGGCATCATAATTATTTGGTTTTTCCAACTGATGATCACTCTTCTTAGGAGGTACTTTACAAGCTGCAGGTTTTACTGGTTTTGCATGTCTCTTATTCTTTTCCTAAATTGACACCATGTAATTAACTGATTAGTAACATATATATTAATTAACGATAACGTCAAAGCGATTTGTCAAATTTCTAAATTAATTATATATATATATATATACCACTTCCTGCTCTAATGCCCCAGCAGCACTGGCTGCAGCAGCTGCTTATGTCATTTTTCCCTTTCTCACCTAAAGACAGCATCAGCATTTAATTAAATGATCATAGAGCAATTAGTTATAAGGGAAGTACACAACTGTGTAAATTAAAATAGTTACCATTTCCTTTTGCGACGCTGTTGTAGATGGAGGAGTGTGTTGTGATAGAGTCGCAGAAGTGACCTACAATTCAATTAATTAATAAAATCATATCGATCATAACCGGCTAAACATTAGTTAACTATCCAGATAACCATTCGGATGAAGTACAAACTTATCATAGCCGGCACAGTTAATTATTAATTATATTCCGGAACAACTCTAACTATCCTGATGAACTTTAACTATCCTGATGAACTTTACCTATACTGGTGAACTTTAACTATCCGGATGAACTATAACCAACACGGTGAACTATAACTAGGGACGCATGTTCATCCAGATGAACTAGAATCTTCCGGATCAACTCTAACTATCCCGATGAACTCTAACTATCCTGATGAACTTTTTACTATCCTGATGAACCTTACCTATCCTGAGGAACTTTAACTATCCGGATGAACTCTAACTATCCGGATGAACTATAAGTAGAGACGCATGTTCATCTAGATGAACTAGAATCTTCCAGATCAACTCAAATTCAGAACTGTTTCAAATCCGTACCTTATCGGCCGACTTTTGAGATGAGTTTGATTGAGTAGATTGTTTCCGCGATGTATTGTGCGCAGAATTGATAAATATGCGCTCAAAGGAGATTGATCGTATCAGCAATAATATTTAATTGATCGATAAAAAGTAAAGTATATATAATATAATTAATTATAGGGATTATAGTACGATTAATGGGGTCTTGAGTTGGATAATCAATTCTATAACTGTATTTCTCTGCTGCAATTTTGGTTTAAAAGTGAAATGAAAATTAAACCATGGTCAGGCTTATCTAATAACTTATCATAAATGATTACTCGACCAAGTGAGAGAATGTTGGAATATTTATATATATACATTATTTCGTATATATATATATATATATCTATCTATATAATATATATATGAAAAGATTGGATGCCACATGGCATCACCACAACAATCTATTTTGTGGTTTTCCCGCTCAAATTTTTTCCAATAAATGAAATTTGACTTTCATAATATAGTTATGATTATTCAAAAATGGAAATAGTCTAATTACAAACTGTATAATTACGTCTTTAATTATATTCTAAAAAAGTCAAACACATTTAAAGATTGAATTATATATCGTAAATGACGGATTTGGATTTGAAAAAAAAGTCAATTTTAAATCCAATAAGCCTTAAATATTGTAATTTCAAACAACTAAATTAATTCTTATGAATTTTTAATAATGATATTATCGTTATAATTGCATTCTTAATTTTATTATTTTTTACAAACAATTTTTTTCTTAAATAAATATAACAATATAATTAATATCAATATTTTTTTTGTTGTTTAGCTACACAAATTCCCAAATATATGTATCATAAGGGTGTCCTTGAGTGGTGCTTATGACTACTCTTAAGTCTTAAATTATTCATGCACGAATGCACGATTATAATCAAATGGTTTTGTTTTTGTGTTTGTTTTTATAATTAAAGAAGGGTATGATACCAACTTTAATTTTCTCTTAAGTTTTAGAGATTATACTAATGTTTATATCATTTTTGTATTTTACTAGGAAGTGAAAGTGGCTTAGAAGAATCATTGAAACTTTTAACTGGATATTTCTAATAAAAAAAATTCAGATGATATAAAGAATCATTAGTACATTTTAGTTTTGATTTTTTTTAAATACCGCCGTACGATGCACGGGTTTCAATTATCGAATTACATTTATTATAATATTTAAATTGTTGGATTTATTTATTTAAAAACCACCCGTGCGTCGCACGGGTATCAAAAACTAGTATATATATATATACATGGAGGTTCAAATACAAACATGTGTTTTGCCTAAGATCAGTGCGAACACGCGTAAAAATACATTTCCTCGGTCATACGATCCTTCCCCTATATATATATATATATATATATATATATATATATATATATATATATATATATATATATGGGGAAGGATCCTGCGAAAACACCCTTTTTGTGAGAATTGCGTAAACAAATCTTAAAACCTACATAAGTTTTTCATACGTTAATACTTTTAAAAAAAATTGCACCAAAAGTCTTAAAATTATGTTATCTTTAATTCTATATAAGTTTTAAAAAACTTAATGCTTTTTTTAATTTTTTAATTTTTTTTTGTGTGGTGCACATGTGCATCACAAAAAAACTCATACTTTTAGTATGAGTTAATATAATTTTTTTTCTTAGTCCCACCATATGTCATATATTTTTATCATTTTTTTGCGTTTTTATTGAATGATGCACATGTGCATCATACCAAAAAAAAAAAACACTCATACGTGTGATATACATTAATAGGTTTAAAAAGAAATTGCACCCTAAATCTTATAGTTGTGTGTTATCTTTAGATTTAAAGAAAAAAAAATAACATTTTATAATAATTGGAATTAAATAATCCAAGTTATTGGGTATTGGCGGATAATAATTTGAGTTCCAATATTGGCCTATAATAATCCCAATTATTTGGGTCTTGGAATTCATTGGGCCGCCGTTAATTTTCACTAACTCCGCTAATACTTGCTGACGTGGTAGGTGATGTGGCATCATTTTTGCTGACGTGGCAAGTGATGTGGCATCATACTTGCTGACGTGGCATGTGCCACGTCAGCACACAACTAACGGAGTTAGTTAAAAATTAACGGCGGTCCAATGAATTCCAAGACCCAAATAATTGGGATTATTATAGGCCAATATTGGAACTCGGATTATTATCCGCCAATACCCAATAACTTGGATTATTTAATTCCAATTTTCCTTTTTTTTTAATTATATGATGCACATGTGCATCACACGGGAAAAAAAAACGTTAAGTTTTTATTTAATATTTTGCTCCAGATTTAAAGATAACATAATTCTAAGACTTTAGGCGCAAATTTTATGAAAAATCGTTAACGTCTGAAAAAAGTTACGTGAGTTTTAATATGTGTTTTCGCAGTTTTCACAAAAAAAATGTGTTTTCGCAGGATCCTAACCCTATATATAGGAAGTAATTTGTGAAAGTTCAAATACAAAGGAATATTTGCGTGCGAAGTGTGGGAAGTAATTTGAGCCATTGATTTTGGAAGATAAATGGTCCAGATCTAATATATCAAATCCAGATAAGAAGAAGAAGGAAATAAGCGTGAGAAGAATCTGGAGGGGTAGAATTGGTAGAGCCTACAATTGTTGACTTTTTTCAAGTTCCCCCAGTTTTTTTAAACGTCCATAACTTTTTTATACGATATTATTTTTAAAAAAAAAAATTCACCATAAAATCGAGTATTTCATTCTCTTTAATTCTAGTATAGTATTGCTATACTTTTTTTAAAGATTTTTTTTTTCAAGTTCATTTATATGCTCTCGTATAACTTGCGTGATTATGAAATGTAACTTGCGTGATTATGAAATATAGCTTGCGTGATTATAAAATATAGTTTACGTGATTATTGAATATAACTTGCGTGATTATCAATATAACTTGCGTGATTATCATCAAACGCGCGCGGACAAATTTACCCCCCTTCGCACGCTTCGCACACGTTCGCATGTGAAATAGCTTTTTTTCACATGTGAAATTGTTTGAAAAGTGTGAAAAAGGGAAAAAAAAGATTAATCACAACCATTAGATCAAGAGATCTAATGGTGAAAAAAAGTGTCTACCTGGCTACACTTATGGGGGTATCTATAATCAATCTCACCATATATATATATGGTGAGTTTATTGTGAGAAGGATAAGAAGGAATCATAACCATTAGATCTTCAATTAAATGAAGATTTATGGCCCAAAATTTTCCTACGTGGAATTAGAGAGAAAAACTAAAGAAACCAACATATAGAAGAGTATTTTTGACTTATTATCAAATTCCCCCATTTTTAAACCTTCATAACTCTTAGACGTATATTATTTTTTTAAGAAAATTACACCATAAAAAATGAGCGTTTTTATCTTTAAAACACGTACAGTGTAAATAAAAAAAGTACTCTTTCGATTATATCAAAATCTTCAGATCATTATGTCAAAATGTTTAAATCACCGTGTCATATTGTGTCAAAAATATTCAGATTATTGTGTCATATTATGTCAAAATGTTCAAATCATTGTTTCATATGCTCCCAAAAAACCGAAAGAGTATTTAATATTATATATAACAACACTATATATACTTTTGATACGACGACACAATGATCTGGACATTGTGTCAAAAATCGAAAGAGTAATTTTTTTTCATTTTTTATATAGCAACACTATACGCGTTTCAAAGATAAAAAATGCTCGTTTTTATGGTGTACTTTAAAAAAAATTAATATCGTATGTGAAAGTTATGAATGTTAAAAAAATAGGGGCAGTAGATAAAAAGTCAACAAAAGTGGATAAGACAAAAATACCCCTCCTTTTTTTTATTGGAAAATTGGATTTTAATAATCCAAGTTATTACCAGTTGGCCAACATTAATCACAATTTCAAAATTGGCCTACTTTAATCCAATTATTAAGGTGTTGGATTTCATTGAACCTCCGTTAAGTTTTCCTTAACTCCGTTAGTTGTTTGCTGACGTGGCATCCTACGTGGCTTTCATTAATTAGTGCAACGTCAGCAAAAAACTAACGGAGTTAAGGAAAACTTAACGGGGGTCCAATGAAATCCAACACCTTAATAATTGGGATTAATGTAGGGCAATTTTGAAATTGGGATTAATATTGGCTAATTGGTAATAACTTGGATTATTAAAATCCAATTTTCCTTTTTTATTAGATCAAGATCCAATGGTTGAAATTACTTCTTATTCTTCTTACCTAAAACAAACTTCTAATTTGAACATCACCCTATATATATATATATATATATATATAGAGAGAGAGAGAGAGAGAGAGAGTTAGGTTCAAATGAGAAATTTTTCTTTTAAAAACTATTGAGAACCATTGTGAGCCACTAATTTTCAAAGGGGAAACATTCAAATTTATAGGAGGGGGGGGGGGGCGATTTCCTTATATATAACTTGTGGCTCAGACTGGTTCTCAAAAGTTCTCAAAACCAATTAATTCTCAAATGATCATCTTTCTCTCTCTCTCTCTCTCTCTCTATATATATATATATATATATATATATGTGTAAAAGTAAAAATCAAAAGTGATAATATCTTAGAAAGTGTAGGAATGCTTTTAAACCTTTAGTTTTTATTTCTAAGTTCTTATTTATGGTCTAGAACTTAATGTGTATGATATTGCTATACAGTTTTAGATGTTAAAGAAAAAAAAACAAAAGTTGATATGTAAAAAATTAAAAGTCACTTCTGTAAAAAGAATTAAAACTTACTGTCGTAAAAAAATTTTAAAACTCACTGTTGTTGAAAGAAAAAAAACTCACTAATATAAAAAAAATAAAACTCACTATTATATGCATCAAATTTTGTACATTTAAAAAAGATTAAATTCACTGTTATAAAAAATTAAAACTCATTAAAAATAGATGTTTAAAAGACTTTCTACACTTTTTTCAGGATTTTATTACTTTCTAAGTAACTCTAGTCTATATACATATACATACATATATATATATGTATGTATATGTATATATATAGGGGAATGAACAATATATAACCCCTTTTATATACATAACATTCAAACCCTATTTAACTAACTTACTCTTGCCATGTGTCACTCCTCTTTTATTTCCTTTAAGAGTATTTCCGTCATATGACTTCCATATCTTTTTCTATTTTATTTTTATATTTACATGCATCGGAGGGAATTTGGTTTTTCCACGTACTTCCCCCTGCCGCCACCCTATCGTCCTGTACCACCTTCCCCATCCATCTTCTCCTTGCGATATGGTTTGAGATATGGTTCTGATTATTGTTATATGCTTACTTTTTGGCATAGTTTTTTTTGTTGTTCTTATTCTGCATTCTTTTATATGTTGTTTGTAAATATGGTATGTAGTATATTGTATGTGTTCAGAAGTTTTATTTATCTCTACAATAGGAATTTTTGTGTTCTTTTTTACTCTTTTGTATGTTTTAGTTGTATGTATGTGTTTAGAAGACCTACCAATATTCAGAAATGTAAGCATTAAAATCAAATATGATATGTATGTCTTTTGTTAATGTCTTGCTACTTCTTTTGTAACTGTCTTCGTTTGTAACTGATTTTAGGTGTATGGTTGATATTCATATGTTTTAGGTGTTCTTATTGTACAACTTTTAATTTTCATTTTTTTTGTATATGATCTTTGTAATTTGGTATTTAACATTTTGTATGTGGTAGTAGTTTTCCTTTTAAACAGTTGTTTTTTCAAAGTAATTTTATGTTTGTGGTCATATTTAACCTTTGATATTTTTTTAAAATTTTCTTATATTGGTAATTAGCCTTTTACATATTATGCAGGATCCCATTCTGCATTCATGTATCAAAGTCCGAATGGAACAAATTTGTGGGCTCCTGATGTCAAGCCTTCTTTGAAGCTTTTTAGTTGGCCATCTTTTCAATGATTATGAAGAATGTGAGAAGATGTTCCAAATTTATAGTGAGCATTGTGGTTTTTCTGTCCGTGTGTCTTCTTAAAAAAATAGAAATATGTCATTACCCACAAAGTTATGACGTGTTGCAAGGCGGGTAAACCCAAGGCCAAACCCATTGATAGCCTTGACCCTACCTCTTTGGTTAACACCCGATCCACTTCATCCCAGTCCACTGACTGCCCTTGTTTGATTAGATACAAACTTGTAAAAGGTGATAACAAGGTACTTCTATATTCCTTCACTGAGAATCACAACCATCCTATGATCCCTTCTTACAACATGGACCTTATTCGTAAGGGCAAAAATCTGAACTTTGATGATTACCAGTTTGTTCATTCCATGAGCCTTAATAAAGTTGGACCATTAGTTTCTCGTTGTTACCAAACATCCATGAAAGGTGGACACCATAGTATGCATGGTACCAAAAACACCTTTAAATCTCTATCTTGTGATATTCGTTATGTTCATAAGGGACCGTGATATAATGCTCGTTGCTCAGAATCTTAAAGATCGTGCTGCCAACCTTCCCAACTTCTCTTATGCATTTTATCATGAAAGTGGTGAGCTGAAGTCCATCTTCTGGTCTAAATCCAAAACCAGCTACAATTGTTTTGGGGATGTACTCGCATTTGATGCCACATATTCCACCAACAAGTAACCCATGACCATTCCTTTTATGTATAATAACACCAGTGTTACATATTATTAACACTGGTGTTAGTATTTTATCACCTGTTATGTACTTGTACTTGTATTGGATTAAATTTATTTCTGATTTATTTTATTTTATATAACAGATATAACATGATATTTGTCCCATTCACCAGCGTTTACAATCACAGAAAATGTGTTACTTTAGTGCCGGATTGATTTATGGCGAAACAATTGAATCATACGAGTGGCTACTATGTGCATTTCTCAATGTTCACCAATGAGTACCTGCTTTAGTTTTAACTGACTAGGACCCAGCGATGGCGACTGGTGTGTGCTGAGGTTTTCATGAAATATGGTATATTTCAAACCTTTATAGCAGCTTTAAGCTTTTAATTTTATAATACCTGATTTACTTGACAACTACCATTTCACCACATTACACGGGTAAGTATACCCATCGTGGACGGTATAGTAGTGGTAAGTTGAATCGGGGTCGATCAAGACACAATGGAAAGTGAGAGCTCCCAATAATCAATCTTTGCCAACGTTTAACCAAACTCTTATGCATATATATATATATATATATGTATATATATATATATATATATATATATATATATATATATATAGAGGTGAGTTAGCTTTCTACATCCACTACATCCACCCTCTTTTTCACAAAAAATACCAAAAAACACTTTTTAACAATTTTTTTTTGAAAACACTACACCTCTAATCGCTATGTTAGCTTTCTAGAACCCTTTTTTTAAAAAAAATTTGGTGTTTTTTTTCAGTTTATTTTTTTTCAAAAAAAAACACCAAAAAAACACTTTTTTTAATTATTTTTTTTTATAACACACATTTTTATGGGATATTTTATTTATTTATTTATTTTATTTTTAGCGTTTTTTTTGTAAAAATAATAAAAACGCCATAAAATTTTTAAAATAAAGGTGTTCCAGAAAGAATATATAACGATTTGACATATGATGTTTTTTAAGTTTTTTTTTTAAAAGAAAGTGTTTTTTTGGTAATTTTTTTTTTTGAAAATAGGGAGTAGATGTAGAGGATGTAGAGAATTTGATGGATGTATTCTACCCCAATTCTATATATATATATATATATATATATATATAAGTAAAATGGGTTTTCGAACTTAAGCAGTCACAGTCAATATTGTTTGTAATAATCATACCAATAACTTATAGACAAGTTGTTTATATATAACGTGGGTTAAGATTGTCTATTGGCAGGAAACTAGACCGCCTCTCAGCCTCAAATCTAGTATCACTACTCACCCAGGTGATCATCTACGAGGAGTACGAACCCCGGGGAACTGTGCTGCCAATAGACAAATATAGTGGTAAATGCCACTTACTTACGGGGTCCATCAAATCGGCCGACTTACTGTACTCAACACGCCATCATGAACCAGCAGGGGAACAACCCTACGTGCCAAATTATTTTATTGTGAAATTAACTTTTTAAGGGATTAAGGTCCGTTTCTTCCATGCACCAGTCTCACGCATGTACGTCCGGCGTGACCAGAGCCAAGTTCACAAACTCGTACCATCTCGGCTTCCGTGAAGTGACAAAATATTACCAACCCCCATTCCCAACCAAATACTTTCAGCCCGCACTTGTGTGACAACCGAGTTTGCTTACATAGACATAAGGACCTCGAACGTATCATGTAGCATGGGACGCGAGTCACCTTAAAGGATCATGCATCGTCCCCCGACCGGGTGTCACAGGTCCGACCTTTGGGATTTTGACTCCCAAAATGGTCTGTGATACGTAGAGCACGTTTGGTTCAGAAAATCAGTAATACACTTTCAATAAAAAATGTTTACACAAAGTCATTAGACACACCTTAAACGAACTTTATAAAGACAACTTGTAAACTTGTTAAAGGTTTATTATTTCTAATAAAGTGTAAAAATTTAGCTAATCATAGCTTAAAGATTTGCCAGTAAGTAAAAGAAGATTTCATAGACAAAATGCTTTCAATTACTTAGACTGGTTAAAGTTCTTACAGACTTTGACATACTTAAAGACACGAAAACACCAAGTGACTCGACTAAACTAATCTAAAAATGGGAGAAAGATAGAAGAACTGAGCGGTTTGTGAAATGGGTGGAGGCTGGCTTTTATAGGCGATTTCTGGACTTTGGCACGGGCCGTGCTTAGTTTGGCACAGGCCGTTTCATGTCAAATGGTTGATCCGGTATCTTCCTATCTTCAGGGGCACGGGCCATGTGTGTTAGAGCACGAGCCGTGCCATGTTAGGAGGCTTCACACGGGGCGTGGCGGTCAGAGACATGAGGCGTGCTGACTCAACGGGGAGATTCTGTACATCCAGACCGGGCACGGGCCGTGCTTGGCTAAGCACGGGCCGTGTTAAAGTCATAAATTCCCAAAACTTGTATTTTTCTCCACCTTTCTGCTAGATTTTGCTCCTTTTGGTATTTTGGTTTTAGAAAACCTGAAAAACTAATAAGAAAACAAAATAGCTTTGTTTTGATGTTAGTAGCTAGGTTTTATCCCGAAATGTGGGAATATTTTCGTATAAAAATATGTATAAATGTGTGTACATCAGCGACTGCAATTGGGAACTCATTTGTCAATGCGGTACACCGTTTATGCACGTGGCATATCATGAAGAAGTTGATCACTATGGTTGTTTTTTGTGTTATTAGTATTTCGGTAACTTGCACCGGTGCTATACATATCTTGTATATTTTTATCCAGATAACCCTTGATTAAACAGATCTCTTGTGCTAAAGCTATCAAAATAAAACTAAAAATAACCCCTTTTTAATTATACAAATAATATTTAAGTTACCATCACTAATCTGTTCTCCAGAGCATGTCGGTGTTACCGGGTCCCCAGCTTTCAGTGTTTCTTTATCAGTAGCACACTAGCACCTACCTCTGTTTTAAACACATTTTATGAATCAGTTGTTCATATGGTAATCTACAATAAGTAGTTAACCACATAGGTATGAATCAGTCTGGTCATTTATATAACCACTTTCCAAAAATATAAGCCAAGCCGATAAGAATTCACAAGTAATAACTTACCGCTCCCTTTATTGGTTGTGTCATTCAAATCTTGTTTTTCAGTATTTCAGTAACTTGCACCGGTGCTATACATATCTTGTATATTTCCAGATAACCCTTGATTAAACAGATCTCTTGTGCTAACAACTATCAAAATAAAACTAAAAATAACCCCTTTTTAATTATACAAATAATATTTGAGTTACCATCATCAATCTTGTCACACCCTGTAAGATTTGTGTCGGGATGCGAAAAGTTATCACAGTCAAGGTTACGAACGTACTCTGGATGGTTCAACAACTAGAGCCGTTTTGGAAATTGTTAAAATGTTGGAGTAAATAGGAGTTTTTCCAATAGCATTACATAGCGGATTAATTGTAATGAGAATAGTAAATAGTTTTAAGTTTACAACACATAAGTTTTCAAAAGATTTTTAGGACATGACACCATTAGGTGTTATGCCAGGAAAATCTCCAAAAGCTAAACCATACTCTAGAAACAAATGAAAAGTCCTAAGATGCAAAGGCAGGAAACAAGCAAGCAGGTCCGATGCATGCACGACAATTAAGTTCAAGTACCTGAGAATTCATACGAGAAAACGGTCAACAAATAATTGTTGGTGAGTTCCACAGGTTTAAAGTGCTAGCAGTTAAAGGTTGAATGAAAATATTAATTGAAAAACAGTTCATCTTAATAGTTGACAATATTTGATAAGACTAGTTGATAATGTTATCATGTACCCTTAATACCGAAACTGACTGTTTACCCACTCTTGGTACCTATTGTCCGGTTGGTACCGCATAGATATGACATAACAATTTGTACTCTTTGACAAAAGACGGAGTCACGATTGGAGCTACCAATCAGAGCAGGGGCGTTAACCCAATATATCTATTCAAACGTTACCGTTTGCAAATAATAATTAATCGGATTCAGTTAATAGTGGGGTTTGGGTTATAGCATGAATGAACATGAGATAATAAGTGTGGACAATGGAAAAGCACATGAAACAGTTATGATAACAAGGTCTAATTGTCTAACATGGAAAAAGTATGTATGAATTCTCCCCCAAAGATAATATAGTTAAAGGAATAAGAGGCCGTGAAAACTCACATGATTCAGAAACGGTAGTCGGTAATACGATCAACGGAAAGTGCAAGCCTAGATAATTATAAGACATGCATTAATAAGAAGAAATTGGATTGACATTAATGTCACTCCAATTAGGGAGGTCAAGTCTCGACGTCATGGTAGCCTTAGGAAAAAGTCAAAGTGAATGTATCCGGTTATGCGTTTATTTGAAAATAATGTAAAATATATATTTTTAATTAAATAAAATATATAAAAATTCCCAAATAATATTTAAAGATGGTGAATATTTATAGAAATAAATATTAAGTCAAAATGAGGGTTTTCATATGAAATTTGGTTATTTTGGCTAGTTAGTAAAAAATCGGGTGATTTCGCGGTAACCGCCGATTACACGATATATATCCATTTAAGTTAAAAATCAATCAAGTTCAATAAAATATGATTATTTTCTGTCCAAAATTGGTAGATAATTATTTTAAGTGTCGGTTTGCATTAGTTTGTCGGTTTTGCCGTTTTGGTCTCGTTTGCCCGTTAAATGACACTGTTAGGTTCCTAAATTCACCATAAGCATTTGTAAACATGTTTTCCATCATTAATATACCCCTATGAGTTCATTTGGACCAGATTTGGGTTTCCTTACAAAAATGGTGTTTCCGGGCCCGTCGGATGTCGGTTTTAGTCCCGGTTTGTGCCCAAATTCAAGTAATTTGTTAAGGGATCTTTTGGCCATGTTCTAAAGTAATTTAAAGCATCATAACCTGCTGTTTAAAAGTCTAAAATTTCTGGTCTAAACGGATCTATGGTAAAAAACAATTTCTAGGGCTTTTAAAGTGTACTTTTGTATGTAAAAATTTGCTATGGTGAGTTTAAGCACTAGTAATCTTTCTAAAGTCCAAGATATCATATTTTGACTATATTGAGAGTCTAAAAACGTGTCATAGGCATCAAGGGGTCCAAAGTTACAAGATCAACACATAATACACAATAAATACAAAGTTAAGGTCTAAAAATGCAAACTAAGCAAATACTTGTGTAAAAGTCTAACCAAACTAAATCTTGAACATAATAATGCAAGTAAATATTATCATGAGTTTCTAGTAGCAAGATCAATGGTGAAACATAAAGGTAATCACTAACTAGTAGACTTTTATGGTTCAAAATTGTGTTTAGACAACAATGTAGTCAAGACTTGCTAATGGAGTGATCTAGTTATGAAAGAATACTAAGAATACTTGCTAGAACAAGATTTAATCAAGAAAAGTGAAGATGGAACCTTGATAGAGGATAATGATGGCCGAAAATGATGATGATGATGGTTGTTCTTGAGTGTTCTTGCTTCCTAGTACCATGGAACATCATAAGGATGTGTGTTTGAGTAGAAAATCTAGAGAAAGAGTAGAGAGAGAGAGAGAGGACTTACGGTTCTTGAAAGAGGAGAGAGCAAGAGAGGATTTTCTTGAAAGGTGGAAGTAACAAATGAAGGCTAAGGTTGTAAAAGGTGAATATATGTGTTTAAAAGAGAAAGGAGGGTGTTTGGTTAGTATGTGTGTGTGTGTGTTTCGGTCCCAAAGAAAACGAGAGAGAGAGAGAGAGAGAGAGAGAGAGAGAGAGAGAGAGAGAGAGAGAGATGGGTTTGAGGAAGAGAGGGAAAGAAAGTGAGAGTGTTTGTGTCTTGACTTTGGAATAAGTATCTAATGAATGGTTGGGTTAAATAAAAGTTCAAGTGTTTGTGTGTGTGTGTGTGTATGTTGAGCCGAAAAGAAGAAGAAAGAGGAGAGTTTGGGTCTTTGGTCTCCTTGGCTCACACACACATGTAATAGAGTTCCATTTCAAGTTTGAAAATGTATGTATGTGTGTGTGTGTGTTGATTTTCGGCCAAGGGAAGCAAAAGAGAGGAGGAAGGATTTTGGAGGGAAACCTTTGTCCAAAGGTTAACAAGCTTGTGTACTATGGGGGACAACATCTAGCCTAGCATGTCATGAGGGTGTAGGGTGCAAGGTTTGATAGGTTTGGCATCATTGGAGGTCAACTAGACAACAACAATTAAGTGGCAAAGGTGGTGGTTGTGGGTCTCGTAACCGGCCAAGGAGGAGGGGGAAAGGGAACCGGGTTCGAGTCGGGAGACCGGTTCGAGAGGAAGGAAAACGGAAGGGAAAAGGTGACGGGGTCGCGAGCTCGAGGCAAGGGGAACCGGTTTGATCGGGATCATAAGAAAAGAAGGAACGGGATCGGGTCTTGATTATTTAAAAACATTTATCACGACGTTAACACATAATAAAAATGACTCGATTAGGGATAAAAATACTAGGGGTTTAGTAACAATGAAAAGTTTACGTTGCATATATATATATATATTGCATGCATGTAAAGTTTATTCGTCGTGAACGTTAATAAAGTTAAATGAAATGTTTTGGACGTAAAATATGTTGATGTTAACGTAGGGAATGGATCACAAGTCTCGTTTTGTTGTCGTTGTCTAAACACATTGTTACTTAATATGAAGTTGTTTATAAAAGTCATATGTGAAATATGTGTGTCATAAAATGATGAAAGTTGATAAAAGGTGAATCAAAGTTTAATGATTTAAA
>JBCNJP010000204.1:19252-44231 GCA_039602395.1 Deinandra increscens subsp. villosa | reverse complement strand
ACATTTTGTGTTGTTGTTAGAGTAGAACGATGAATCAGGGTCAAGTGAGTTCATAAATATAAGGGGAATTTGTGAAGAATGAGGGAGGGCGAATGATGGGGAGGTGCAGATTCTTCGAAATTTGGTTAGAGATTAAGTTGCAACGTCTGTGAAGAATGAATGAAAGGAATTTATGGGTTTTGATTCAAAATGGATTGGATCATGGATGATTTTTGATTTACGTGCATGGGAATGAGAGCTAACAGGGTGTACTCTGTTTTTATCTATCCTTTCTAATAAACCATTATACTTCTAACACGTGTTTCCCTCTCATTCAGTGTAAGATTTTTATTCCCGCCCAAACATGTAAACATATTTTCCTTTCAGATA
This sequence comes from Deinandra increscens subsp. villosa, assembly GCA_039602395.1. Lineage (NCBI taxonomy): Eukaryota > Viridiplantae > Streptophyta > Magnoliopsida > Asterales > Asteraceae > Deinandra > Deinandra increscens. Next base: position 43,862 of record JBCNJP010000204.1, on the reverse strand, counting down.
AAAAGCACGCGGATCCAACATTTCTAACTCGATATCATTTGCCAAACCCCTAATTATTTCTTTCATTCATTCCATGGCAGCCATTCTGTTACCTTTCGTCTGTTTCAAGAATCGATCTAACCCGTCTTCACTGATGATTCATCAAGATTGAAGTTTATTCGGTTAGTATTTCTTTCGATTTCAACACGTTTGCTATTATCTTTGATCTTATCTTCTTTTTAACACTAAAATTGATCTCTAAAGCTTGAAGATCGAAGATCGCCGGTTCCTTTTCTATCAGTTTGAATAGGTATGGTTTTCTCTATCTAAAAGGTGCTTTTATTATAACCCTAAAAATGATATGCCTTTGCTTCTAACCTTAAAATTGATCTTCATCCTTCACATACACCATTTCTGTTTCTAGAATCGTAAATATTCATCGGATGCTGATTATTGGTGTAATAATTGCTGGAAAATTCATGGATGATTTGTAACTTATTTTCATTTATAGAAAATTTTGGAATAAGGTGTCTATGGAAGTTGCAACATACATAATTGAGGGGTAGTATATGATTATCATTGATCGTAAAAAGTCAAAAAATGAGTTTACCCAAAATAATATATGTTCATGTTTATTATATCAATCTTCACAGTTATGATATATCTTTATTTTTGTTTGTCTATTGGACTATAATATGAACACAACTGGCTTTTACTTGCTTAATATTAATATGTAATTGTATACAGCGCCCAGACCCAGCCGGCTTCTCCACACTCGGCCCACCCCACCTCTCCGCCATCGACCAGTGGCACTCCCTCACCACCACCCGCCCCAACCAACTCGTTTCCCTCACCGGCTCCAAATCCACCTCAGCCCACCCAGACCCGCACCATGACCACCCGCGCTATGTCGGGAATCCACAAACCTAAACAACTTTTTAACCTTCATGCCTCAACCACCATCTCCCCCCCTACCCAAAACACCCAAAGAAGCCTTCGCCAACCCGGATTGGCGTAGCGCCATGACCGATGAATATCAGGCTCTTATTGAAAATGGGACGTGGGATTTAGTTCCAAAGGTAAATGGGATGAACATTGTTCGGAGCATGTGGATTTTTAGACATAAAAAGAGGTCGGATGGTTCGTTGGAAAGATATAAGGCACGGCTAGTATGCGATGGCCGTTCACAACAGGTTGGCATAGATTGTGGGGAAACTTTTAGCCCGGTGGTTAAACCGGCAACCATCCGCACCGTGCTCAGTCTGGCTGTTACCAATTCTTGGCCGATTCACCAACTAGACGTGAAGAACGCCTTCCTGCACGGTCATCTACATGAAACGGTATACATGCACCAACCAATGGGTTTCCGTGATCCGACATATCCAAATCATGTCTGCTTACTTCGGAAATCTCTTTACGGATTAAAACAAGCCCCTCGGGCATGGTACAAACGGTTCGCGGACTATCTTCACACCCTTGGTTTCATTCACAGCCAGAGCGATCATTCTCTATTCATATATCGTAGTGGGCGGGACCGAGCATTTCTCCTCTTATATGTTGACGATATCATACTCGTCACCTCATCAGATGCTCTACGATCTCGCTTCATGGACTATCTTGCCAGAGAATTCTCGATGAAAGACCTTGGCCCGCTTAGTTTTTTTCTGGGTATTGCAGTCACCAGGCAACAACATTCTTTATTTTTATCCCAGGAGAAATATGCTTTAGAGATAATTGAGCGCGCCGGTCTCTCACATTGCAATCCGGCAACAACACCGGTTGATACACAACCAAAACTGAGCGCGGATGCCGGTACTCCCTTGGCGGATGGAACTGAATATCGCCAACTTGCTGGTGCTTTGCAGTATCTCACTTTTACTCGCCCTGATATTGCGTATGCAGTCCAGCAGATCTGTATCCACATGCATGCTCCTACCACGTCACATATGAATGCCTTAAAACGCATTCTTCGTTACGTTCAGGGGACATCCTCGTTTGGCCTCACGATACACCCCTCACCCTCCACGCATCTCATCGGGTACACCGACGCAGATTGGGGGGGGTGCCCGGACACACGGCGGTCAACGTCCGGATATTGTGTTTATATGGGCGATAATTTACTCTCCTGGTCGTCCAAACGTCAACCAACACTTTCTCGGTCCAGTGCAGAAGCCGAATACAGGGGCGTTGCTAATGTCGTCTCCGAGGTTTGTTGGTTGCGGAATTTACTTCTTGAACTCCATTACACTCCTTCACGGGCCTCAGTTGTCTATTGTGACAACGTCAGCGCTATCTACCTTACAGGGAACCCAGTCCAACACCAGCGTACGAAGCACATTGAGATGGATATACATTTTGTTCGGGAAAAAGTAGCCCGGGGTCAGATTCGAGTGCTTCATGTTCCTTCAAGATATCAGGTGGCGGATATCTTTACCAAAGGGTTACCCAAAGCTTTATTCGATGATTTTCGATCCAGCCTCAACGTTCGACAACCTCCCGTTTTGACTGCGGGGGTGTATTAATATGTAATTGTATACAGCTGTAAACCAATGTATTATTTAGGCTACAAGTTAGGAAATCTAGTTACCATAGATAGCGTGACTATTTTCTGTATATATGTTTGATTGGTTTAATGAGAAAGGCAAGGAGAATCCTCCTAATTACACTTAATTTATATTTTGTTAGGGGGTTTTTAGATTGATTATTAATCTGAATGTCTGTGTATTGTGTTTCTGAAACAACAATAAGCTCTTTTATGGGTGTTTTGGATCCCAAGAGAAAAATATATTTAGGAAAAGAACCTTAATGACATCAATGCAGAGATGATCTGGGTATACTCTTGATTTTTCTCATTTAGGTTGAATCTATATCACTCTTTTGATCCTTTTAATTTTTTATGTTTCTATTTACCTAGCAATTGTATGGTTTGATCTCATATTTGTTATGAGTGGTGGAATTGTCTTTATTTTTTCTTTGATCCTATTCTGTATTCACCAGATTTACCACATTTGGAGTTTAATTATGATCAGAGTCATCCACTCATCCGGGTCAAATAAAAAAGTCTAGCTTTAGATGAATTGGCTTTATTTTTAACGAGTGGTGACCCGCCCGCGCGTTGCAGCGGGCGACCAACCGTATAAGTATAAGCAAAAGCGCATTCAAGATTATTGCAGCGAAGTGTCCGATAATATCTTGTTTAATTTTTTTTTAGCTACCAGGTACATTACAACAAATGTCTTTAACCCACAAAAATAAGCAATAACATCTATGTCGACCATTGCCTCATGGTTGGGGCCACAATCAGCGCCGTAGCAATATCATATCTTCAGACAACAACAATATCGACAATGCTTACAGGTTGAAAACTTCCAAGATCCGAAACCCGCCAAGATCATGTGTAGTGTCTTTATATAGATACCTCACTAAGATGTTGACTTAGAATAATATCAGCACTTGTTAACCATCTTTGTAAGATGCAAAAGAAAGTCCAACTTAATCACATGAAGTTTAAAAGAAAGTGCTTCGAAAACCAAAATAACTATTCTAAATATAAACATATGGTTTCTAAAAACTGAAATGACTGCTAAATATAATTATATGGTTTCTAACTTGATGTTATTCTAAAATCACCAGTCTAACAGAAAAAACATAGAATTCAAAATTGATCTTAATGTAATCAAGAATACTTGCTCTAAGTTCTGTCGGCATTCCTGATTTATTTTGTCCGTATTGATAACATATAGATAATGTAGGGTTTTGATCCCAGTAGGGTGTAGAGTCAGGGTAAATTGCAGTAGCAGGCATAAAATTCATGAATGATAACATCATGAAATTGTTCACAACTACTACCATATGCTTGGTTGTGTAAGTAGGTACATCTAAGATGGAACTATTCTTAAAGCAATATACTGCTATTTTCATTGTGTTGGAGCCCTTTATTTACAGTAGTTTTAACTTGCAGCTATTTTCATTGCACTATTTAAGAAAAGTAGTAAACTCAAATGTACTTGATATATAAACTTGGAACCATTATCTACAGCTGCAAAATTACTCATTTTCATTGTGTTGGAGCAAATGACACTACTCTTAAAGCAATACAGTGGTATTCGGATCCTTTGCAGCAAGTGGTTGCTGAATGATGTCAATTTTTGGTATAAGACCATTAGAATTTTGTTTTCTAGCCTCTGTAAGTTAATGGCTTTGAACAGGACACTTTCAAGTATGTTTAGTTATGTTTGTATATCTACCAAGATAGCGAATTCTATATATTTACATGTAAAAAGTATATCTTTAAGAAAGAAGCCAAAGAGGATGGACGCATCAATTCAAAACATGCAAAAATCATTAAAAAGAAAAGAAAAAAAAAACTCACCTTCAAATAGAGATCCAATTAAGCATAAACCAACAAAACAACCTGTAGACAAAGAAAGAAATCAGCAAAAAACAAAAATAAACTCGGAAAATAATTTATACAAACAGCTAGCATGTAAAGAGTTATAACCTTGCTTCTTATGTAATAGTTTTGGAATGAAGACGGTCTTTGATTAATGTTTTTGAAATTTCAAATTATATGCATTTTTCTTTCTGGAGCTGTAGTATATTGTTTCAATGTGATGTGAATATATATTTTTTAATAAAATTGCTAAGCTCCTCTCAAATACTACAAATATTACTCGTCAAACCAAATTCCAACATGAAACATATAAAATTATTTAAGTTTCTTATCTCACATGTTTATTCATAAGCGAGAACGACCATAAGCTACTTTAGTATTTTGTATTTATTTATAGCCCATTCAAACTAATAAAAAAAATAAACAACTCCCTACTGAAAATGCTGACCTGCCATGTCACACCCCCAAATAACCACTAACGGAGTCTATACCGTTAAGGGGTGCGAGCAAACCAGGATCACAACCATTAGTTACAAATACTAAACGAATCAGAGTTAGTCCAAACATATGTCATAAGTTAAAGTCTCAAAATACGCAGCGGAAAATATTGTCTTAGCACTAACCACGTGCTTTACAAAGTCATCGTTTTAAATTCCCAATATGATTTAAACAAAAGTAAAATGTCTTCATGTGCCATGGCAACCCCGCTCCGGATACTCCTCAGCGATCTACAAAAGTTTAAACCACGCAAGTGTCAACCTAACGGTTGGTGAGTTCACAGTGGGCTTGTCACGCAGTGGCCCGGTCACATAATCATATTGTGTCAACATATACTTATGTAATATTCATTTGTGAAAAGCAACGCTCAGTGATAATACACCAGTCCATAATCATGGTAGCGTGATTTAGTAAAAGTATTATCCGTAACATACGTTATCGGGTATGTACTAGTTTTGTAAAATTAAAGTGCTCAACCGATATCGCGGGTAGCTAATCCGTTGTTCCATGCACTAAGGAAGTTTATACCAAAGCTGACTAATAAGTATTGTAGTGGCATCGCCATCATCTATTTTGTTTTGCGGACATACGTCATCGCGGCTTTGCCTCCCCCGTGTCCTCTCGGGATCACTGTCAGATAGGCTGATATTGTACCTCCATGCACCTCCAGTGTCACGAGGCGGAGTTTGTCAAACTCCAGTAGATCTACCCAACATCCCCTCGCTTTACAATTAATGGCACAATTAAGTTGAGGACTTTTTCAGTTAAAAGGCAATCCTTAGAGATCATGTGATATCATGTGGTTTAGACTTTAACCTACACTAGCCATATTAGAACGGTTTACCGGATTCTCATGAATTTCAAAATGTTTTCAGTTTCGTTTCGAGAAATAGTTTGTTAGAGTTCCACAAGTGTTTCCCATAAAACACTTTAAGTTTGTCATAGAGGTGCATGGCACTCATAAGGTTTCAAGTTCATAAAAGAGGTGCATAGCACTCATAAGGTTGTCAGCATTGTTTTTCATTAGGTTATTCAGTGTGTCCCAAACGGGCTCACAGTAAACGGGTTAGTGACACTCACCTTTGGTTGCACTGCTACACTTGCTAAATAATCCAAGTATTGTTTGCTTAACGAAGACCTAATAATCACATTAAGGTCTTAAGTATTAGTTTTGTGTCTAATCTTTAACTCACGTCACTATGGCCCATAACATAGCACGTTGGAACTATGACACGACATACCGACACACGACACCGATGGTTGATCATAAACGAGGGTTCACATAACTCAGAAATCAAAGCATGTCTCATTATTGCATAATCATGTAAGTCATGGCATAACATTCAAATAAGTTGCACAAGTTTGGGTTTTGGTCTCGGCACAGTTTCGCTACACAGTTTCGCTACACAGTTTCGCCATGTGCACGGGCAGCACTTTCGCTAGAGATTACCCGATGACACAGTTTCGCTAGCTAGTTTCGCTCGAAACTGATGACACAGTTTCGCTAGCATAGCTTCTCTCGAAACTGGTTTGAACTTTCGTTCAGGGACAAGGTCTATGGTTGTTTCGCTCGGTAGTTTCGTTACTTAGTTTCACCGGCGACACTATAGTTTCGCTACATAGTATCGCTGTATGAATATTCAAACAGTTTCGCTACATAATTTCACCCAGAGAACACACAGTTTCGCTAGTCGCGAAAAACTCATTTTTAAGACCAAAAATCAATCTAACAGCTTCCATACATCATGTAATTCAATATCTAGCATGCATAAACATTTACCAACATCACAGAGGCAATTTTTAACACCTTAAACATGAGTTTTCATCATCAAATCACCAAAAAAACACCTCAAAGCTCATTTTTAGCACAAAGTTAACCTAACTAGCATGAATCTTCATTATGGCATGATTTTACACGTAAAGTTGCAGACTTTATGATAGATCTAGCATTCCTAAGCATCGTATCAGAAGATCAGACCATTCTATGAGGGTTTAAGCATGCTTTTTAAGAAAACACATAGAATATGCATGAAAATGGTTTTGGAGAATCACGGTTTGATCTAGGATCCGAATGGGTGATGTCTCGAGGTTGAGATCACGACGGCTCGTGGTGTTTCTCAGCTGACCAGAATTCAGGAGAGTGTGTGTGTGTTTTTGAGAAATGATGTAAGTAAAATGAGGAGATTAGGGTTTTATAAAATATATAGGTCAGGAGCTAGTTTCGCTGGCAGTTTCGCTGGCCAAGCGAAACTGGCTCTGAATTCGTGTAAATCGAAAGTTTGTCTACCGAGCGAATCTACAATTTCGCTCGGTAGTTTCGCTGGAAACCAAAAGGGCCAATTTTCAAAATTAATTAATTAAACACGTTGCACATAATAACAATAAATAAATAAACACATAACACATATGGTCGGGTTCGGTGATCAACCAAAGGTCGTGGACGTATTCGGTCTTTTAAGCATTAGTTACTAAGTTAACACTTATAATGTAGCTAACGGAGATTGTCTAACGGAAGTTAACCTTGAAATTCTCGGATGTCACATGCCATCTTTAAAAACAATTTATTAGATCAAGCAAGACTAAACTCCCTACTGAAAATGCTGACCTGCCATCTTTAAAAACAATTTATTAGATCAAGCAAGACTATGGCAACTGGTTACTCACCTGTGTGTGTGTGTGTGTTACTGCGCGCTCGTGTTGAGCTTTTTGCAGTTTTCCCAAATTTTATAGATACGATTAGAAGAGAGTCGATGGAAAGTTTGATCAAAGAAAGAGATGGTGTTTTTTCGATGTGTGGTGAACAAAGAAAGAAATGTAGATGAGTGACATGTTTAAGGTGAAAATGCAACCTAAAAGGAATAGTAAAATTCTCTCACAAAGCAAGAGATAATGACCAAAATAAAAAAGTAATTGCAACCTTATTTTAAAGTCATAAAGATTTGTTAGTAAACAGCTTACAGATGTGATAGAAAAAAATCTGATGAGTGGGCTCATAAGGAAATTAAGAAGCAAACCATATTCTAAATTGCAACCTGCCCTTTGACATTTCTCTTCTCCCAGACACTTGTATCATTTGATCTTTCAAAATATCATGGTGCTCCGCTTTTAGTCGGAATGCAAATATGCCTTGATATAACTACATTCTGATATTAACACTCCTGGTATGTCTTCTAGCCTTGGTTACTTTGACAGTTATCGAAGAGAGAGGTTGCCTGCCTGCCAATTTGGTGCAAGCTCAAAGTGACTATTTTGATGCACATGCATATGAAATGATAGATGGTGAAGGCTCGTTCCAAACTGAGTGGCTCAAACTCCTAACAGGAATCGAACTGTAATCAGAACATTCCACACAATGATGGTGCTATGAGCACGTGTAAGACCTAAAGTGCATCCACAAATTTAAGAGACATAAATAAACATACCCCGCAACACATGTGAAATCGTATAATAGGGACCCTTTGTTCGGCTGACAAAATCTTGATAATCCAAAGTCCAAACATGGCTGCACCTGAATTTGTAACAGTATAAGATCCACAAACAACACCTTGAGTATGGTTTAACCTGGATGAAGGCATTCCTCCAACACATCAAATTCTAAAAAGATTTCATATTAACATTTAATTTCTTAGCTAACTAAGAAAGTTCAATACAATAATGAGTTAAAAATCAACTATTTGAAACCTGGTTATAACATTGGGTGAATGAACAGATTTTGAAACGCCAGCAAACTCTAAATAAAGATCAATTATGTAAAAATCAAGAATTACATATGTACCTTTAACTGTCTCAGATACCTTAACAGGAGATACCTTCACCCAACTCATCTATCAACTGTTTTTAGAATCCTGAATGGTCAAAAGCACAAAGAGCAAACTCTAACCACATATAAGATTGAAAGTGAATAACAAAAATGAAATAAACATAACTCAACCTAAATCATAACCAACGGACTGTACATCTACTTATATTGAGAGAACCTGCAAGACCACATCCAAAATGAATGGCTACATTAAGGTTTTCTATTATGTGGATTTGCTACTTTTGTACTTCAAGAAGTTCAAGATTACCTGATTTAATACTCTGCTTCTCCGCTCTTTTGCAACTGATATAAGCATTCACATGCATCGCACTATACTGATGCATGAAGTTTTAAAATTTTATTAGCATTTGGTAAGAATATTTCACCTAAACGTCATCAACTGAAGTAATCTAAAACAAAAAGAAAAAAAATTGAGGTTTAACTATGAATCTTGTTTATAAAATTGCAAGTTTTGGACTAAAAGAGAACAAACTCTATAGGAAAAATCAAGAATAACAATCAAGTGTTGTAGAAAGGCAAGAAGATAAAAGATGAACTCACAGAGACAGAGGCGGCATCCTGAAACTGCTGGGCTGAAACGGCAACGCAAAATAAGGAAACATAATCGATTGTGGAGGTGGACCTCATATCGATCCTTCCCCACCTCTTTCCTCTCATTCCAAAAGTTTTAGCCCTAGATCCACCCGATTACATCACACCTCGCTGTCGCTGCCCTAGTAAACCAATGTCAACCATTTAGTGAAGAGAAAAAGCAAATCAAAGCAGAATATCATGATCAGAAGTACGAAATCGACAATGAAATAAGAAATCATATGATTCGTTGTTAAATTTCTTCTCTTCTATGTCTCTAGCCACCAGGTCGGCGGCCGGAGGTATGTATAAAGAAAGGAATCGTCGGCGCATGGAAAGAGAAAAGGGCAGTGGCGACAGCATCTCAATCGGCGATGAACAATCGGGGATTAAATCGGTAAGCAGCTATGAATAATCGGCGATGAAATCGGAGAGTAGATGAAAGAGATAGGAGTGCGAAACCGAGATGGAGAACAACTGGAACCAGAGAAACCCAGAAAAAGGAAGAGTTAAAGAAAAGAAACTGAATATATATGACAGAAAGGTAAATCGTGTCAACAAAGAGGGAGCACACATGTCCCAAAGAACACGTGTACCACATAACTTAAAAACAACGCATTAAAAAAATGACCTTCAGATGATCGTAGAAGACCAGCAACAAATTAACCTAAACTAAAGAGGGTGAAAGTAGAAAAACAACAAAAAAACGGGGCCAAAGTACAAAAGTAAAAGAGTATACTATTCAAGTATCAATTTACATTGTATAATATATAAATATATACATGATACAATTGCATTAATCAAGTATATTTATAAGGTAGACTGTTGTTGTAATTGCGAGGGCAAATCTGATTTCCTGCCTGTTGTTTTTTAGAAACAACAATAAGCTCTTTTTTGGGTGTTTTGAATCGCAAGAGAAAAGAATATTCGGGAAAAAATCTTAATGATATCAATACAAAGATGATCTGAGTATGTTCTTAATTTTTCTCATTTGGTGTTAATATTTTGTGTCGACACATTTGACCTATTTCAGTTTCTGTTAACTATTAAAATTGTACCTGTTGGATAACAAATGCAATCTAAATGAAACTATTTATAGTGGAACATGTTGATATAGCCAACTCTGATCAGTTCCTTTTCAATAAGAGTCAGTAAATGTGACTCATGGTAATTTGGTCAGGTGTTATTTCTTGGGGACATTATGTTCCAAAATTAAGCCAAGTTGTTGTGAGATATAGCAAAGAAAACATGGGAAGACCCATTAATCTCAAGGGTTATTTGGTACATTTGGACTAAAACTTTGTTGCACGTTTACTACTATATGCATCTTTTGCAAAAGTGAAAAAAATGGAACGTCACTTGCAGGTGGTGAATGCTCTAATGGATGATTATAGCGACTATGTTAGACCAAACTTACAAGAAATCAAATGAATTATGTGACAAGGAATCATTTATTCACCCCTCATGTGAGTGTGACTGTATAACTGATGTTGCTTATCAAGCAATGGGTAATCAAACCATTCTTTCATAATACATTGTCGTGCTTGAAGAAGCTAAAACATATGGCCATAGAGAGCTAGGAAAGAACTAAAAAGCATAAACTTTTCCTTTTTCACCCATTCTTTAATCTTCATTACTAATTATGTATTTAATATTTTTTATTCAACCCGTGTAATACACGGGTTCTAACCTAGTATAGGAATATATTTTTACTTTCACATGTAGAATTTGTAGGAAAACCGTTCGTAAATTTAATTAAAATAAATATTTTTATTTAAGTCCGATTACAACAAAAGAAAATAAATCTAATCTATTACAATACAATGAAAATGAAATTCTACTCCTATCAGCAATTACAAGGAAATGATAAAAGGTTACACGGAAATGAAATACAATACAAATAAATGAATAAAAGATTACAAGGAAATGAAATAAATTAAAATTACAATACAAATGAAATGGAATTATATTGATTTGAATGAAGAAAATTAATGACAGAGAATTATGGAAAAAGTTTTGAAAGTCAAAGAAAATTGATTTGAGAAAACCTTTTGATATTAATTAAGAAAAATGAGAAGGTTCCAAGGAACCTTTGGCGAAGGATTCGGGTCAAAACCCGGGTCCCTTAAAACAAATTCCGGGTCTACCGAAGAATCGTTTTGTTTCCCAGGGTACAATCACTTAAACCGTATTGTACGGCCGAGATAACTCTAAGCTTGAAAATACCTTGAAGCTTGAAGAACAAGAACGATGAAGAAGATGAGAGAAAGAATAAGGAGATGTAGAGAGAAAGAATTCCGTGTGAATTCTGGTGTGTTTAGCCTCAACTAATGAGGTTGTATTTATAGTGGTGGGAGTGGCTTGTTGAGCACACAAAAGTTAATTCGTAGTCAAACTTTGCATTAAACGTCTTTAATGCAAATTGATTTCTAATTAACGCGGAATTACCTTAATTAGCTCAAAAACACGTTTCCAGCTGTCAATCCGGAGGAACACGCGTTCTGCTCGAACAGCGGTGCCACGCAGGTCCGCTTGAACCACACAGGTTCCACCTGAACTGGTTCGGGTTCAACTATTCCACTTGAACTTCAACCTGAACTTTTTCCGGTTGAACCCAGTTCCGCTCGAATCTGTTTTCCGGTTCAACTCACGTTCCGCCTGGTCTTTGAACTTAAAAACAATAAGGCGGCTCTCAAGCGGCTCGCGGCGATGCGAAGTACAAATTACAAAGTGCAAAGCGCCGCCATCAAAGCGCCACATTGCGCCTCATACGCCCACGCCGCGCGCGTGCGTGTGCGAGTGCGAGTTAGGGGTGCTTCGCACCCCTCAGGGTCCAAGGGATGTGTCCTACTAAAGGAAACAATAGTTGGTAAGGTTCCCACCTTATAATCCACTTTTGGTTTCATTCCCCAACCAATGTGGGATGAGTTAACATGCTATACTTAGCAGTTTTTCTCTCTAATTTTCGCAGCTTCACTAGTTGCGAGACCTCAACTTTGAGCTTCGATATCTCATTCATACGAGCTCGGATTTGGACGTGGTTTGATGCGTTGGAAAGCCCTCACAACGTACTAAACAAACCTATAAAATACAGAGGCAACAACCTATGTTATCTGTATTTTATTTTAGTCCAAAGTTGGTGAAAAACTCATTTTCACACTTAGTGAAAAAAAAACATTTTTCACTAGTTTTTCTCCCAAAATTCCAACAGAATTAACTTTAAAATAACCAAGTGTTTATAAATCATTCACTAAACTCACTTTTTTTTAATATTATATCTTTTTTATAAATGTTTTTTTTTCCAAATTAACTTGAAATAGGCGTGTATATATATAAATTGTACATGTAATGAAAGTCTAGTGATTTTATATGTCATAATTATTTTAAGTAACTTGATTAGTATTGAATACGTAATGGTCTTAATTGAATATATACTCTCAGTGATATTTGACCAGAGTGTAAACGAGCCCCGTTGCTTACGAGCCACTCAACTCAAGATCAACTCGTGAAAACTAAAAAAACTCTATTTAAGACGAGCTTAAATAAACTTGAATTGATCGAGCCTAGATTAAGGCTTATTTAATAAATGAATTCGAGCCCAAACGAGTTTGATCTCTTTAAGTCTAAACCACTCTATTATAAGATTACTTATATAAATATAACTAGTTTTTGATACCCGTGCGACGCACGGACGGATTTTAAAAAAATTATAATAATAATATATATGAAGTATCTTTCATTTTTTTAGTAATCTAAATTAAATAAAATTAAAAAACTTTAGAGTAATACAAAATTATGTTTAAAAACAACAAATTATATAACATTGAGTAATTTGTATTTATAATTTAAAACCATCAACATTGAGTAATCAACAAAGGAAATGTGATAACATCTATGGCATTGAATTGACCAGTTTTAATAGGATATATAAAATAGGTTCTAGCTTTCAAGCATCAACATATAGTTTGTAACATCGGCAGATTGTAGTAATGCATACCTGTACAAAATCCATTTTGCTATTTGCCTAAAATTGCGACAGTTGTAACCAAGAAGGAAGAGTTAGCAAATGATGGTTAGAAACCGAAGTCTTTTATTATGTAGTCACTTTTAACTTACTCGTGCTATCATATGGCAGAGAAAAGAATAAGAGTATGTCTTCTTGTGACAATGTTCCTCTCCTAAAATCAGAGTTCAAATAAGTGAAAAATGGAATTCTCAACATAAAACCAAGTTAAGAACAATTTCTACCAATTGAACTTTACTATATTATTAGATGCAACTCAAGATTTTCATCATCAAATCAGTCCTTACACCAAGGTTTTTGAACAATAAAACATACGGTTTTGGATATAATTTTCTTTGACCTGTTTACTTTCACATTTCGAATCAACATCACATATTCCTTACATGGAGGTACATGTGTACTCCATGAAATCAGTTTCTCCACTATATTTTCTATCAACCGCATCATGAATGCAAAAAGTCATAAGAGCAAATGTACCTATATCAGTAGCAGAAACTGAATTTTAAAAAATATGAGTCCTCTTTTTAATAGCCTGTATATCCACTGATGTCGTAATCATTGGTGGGTAGATGATACCAAAATACTAAACATGGCAAACAATAGCATAATTCCATAGCAAATGTACCTGTATCAGTAGCAAAAAATGAATTTAAAAAAAAATATGAGTCCTCTTTTTAATAGCCTGTATATCCACTGATGCCGTAATCATTGGTGGGGTAGATGATACCAAAATACTAAACATGGCAAACAATAGCATAATTCCAAACCACATGATACAAAGGGGGTGTTTCATTCCATTTATGAATTTGTGGTTTAGTTTATTAATAACGGGTCAAGCGGGTAAATTATAAAAACTAATCTTAAATATAAGCAGGTTAAATAGTTTAAAACTTGCCTAAAATATTTAAAACTTGCCTAAAATATAAAATTTGCTTGTAATGCTTACATATTCATAAATGGGGTTTTCTAACATGTGCCCTAAGGGCACACATAAGATGCAATAAATGCATCTCGAAAATTGAAAAATACATTTTTCAAGAAGAATATTCATATATTTCTCATTTTTCAAGATGAATCTTGGTATCTTTTTCAATTTTCAAAAAGAATCTTGGTATCTTTTTCAGTTTTCGAGGTGCATTTATTGCACCTTATGTGTGCCCTTAGGGCACATATTAGAAAAACCCTTCATAAATTGCTTCTTTCCCATTATTTCGTAATATATGTAGATGAGAAAAAATAAAAGTGAGTACTAATATCGTAGAATTTAAAATTTGGATTTACTCAAAAATAAAAAGAATTACAATAAATAGTAATATCACGGAATGTTAATTTTGAATGTACTTTCAAAAATAAATAAAAACTAATATTAAAGATTTTAAGTTTTGAATTTACTGCCAAAAATAAAAAAGAAAACATTCTCGATTGATATTACAGAACCGGAAATTTTGGGTTGACTTATTTTCGTCCCTTTTTTTTCGAAGTGATTAAAACAAATAAATGAAAGGGTTATCAAATTAGGGGGTAGGAATGAGCGGGAAAACGAAAAAATAAGGTGTTGTGGTGATGACACGTGGACATTCATCTTTTCATATATATTATATAGATAGATAGATAGATAGATAAGATAGATAGATAGATAGATAGATAATTTTTATTTTATGCAACACATACATTTACATATATACTATGTATTTTGTTGTATATTTATAAAATATTAACTACGAAAAAATATAAATAATTTTATATGTATATTATTTAGATATGTAATAATAAATTAGCATAGATCGAATTAGAAAATGGTTAACGAGCCGAGTCGCATTTAGACATTAACTCAATACATAACATAGATATAAGGCTCTAAACAAGACATGTCTGAATTCCTTAAATCAAACAAGTTAAGCTCTTAATTATACCTCCATGTCTAACCTTTTAGGTAAATTGTTTTTTAGTTATTGGCAAATTGGATTTTAATAATCAAAACTAGGATTCATTGGTCGATAATACTCTAAACTATCAATTTGGCTAGAGCAGTCCTAATTTTCATTTTCGTTGTCAAGGGCAATCAAAGTAGTGTAATAATCATATATTTACATTTGATTTCCACCTTGTAATCATGACTTTGAACAGAATGAGGAAACATAAAAGTAAAAACAAGTGAAAATCAAGTGTTAATGTATGATTATTACACTGCTCGAATTGTCCTCGACATGGAAATGAAAGTTGAGATTGCTATGGTCAAATTGATAGTTTTGATTATTATTGACAATCATAATTTAAATTATTAAAATCTAATTTACCTTTATTAATTTAATGAATTCATTAATATTAGATAGTATGTAAGAGAAAGGAAATATGTTGATATGTATACATAAACAATTATTTTAAGTAGCCTATCTTAAAATCTATAAAAATATCTTTTAAAATCTTAATCCTAATAAAGCAATAAAATGGTTTTTACATGTCTTCTT
Source organism: Deinandra increscens subsp. villosa (assembly GCA_039602395.1). Taxonomy (NCBI): domain Eukaryota; kingdom Viridiplantae; phylum Streptophyta; class Magnoliopsida; order Asterales; family Asteraceae; genus Deinandra; species Deinandra increscens. The sequence continues at coordinate 28,110 of JBCNJP010000204.1, read as the reverse complement.
TTTAAGGTGTCCACATCAACACTGCCACATTTCAAAACCAAATTCAATTATCAATTTAATAATTACCAATTAAGACTAATTACCATATTAAATTTTCATTTAAAAAAATAGGCAAACATAGTGTAGATTTAATAAAATACTCAATAATTTGAGTCTTTTTAAGGAAACTGTAGGTCCAGAAAATCTACCAAGACACGATATTGATATCACAAACGAGTGCGGAATCCTCGTTTATGATTGATTCAAGATAGAGAAGCGAAGAAACACGAAGAATACGATGATTAAACGTTAAAAACTTGATCTTTGCACACAAGAAAACGTGTCGGATATAAAACAGAAAATCGTAAACTCTCTTTTCTCTCTAGATTGCGATTACGATCGTAAACACCTTGAGGCTCCTCTCAAAGTCGTAATCAGCAACCCCCAACTAGGAGAACCATTGGGGTTTATATAGGCACCCCAATGAGTTTACTATTGGGCCCTTTTTGGATCTTAAACCCAAATAGTAAACCCAATGGTAAACCCCAAGCCCAATAAGCCCAGCCCAACTAATTTAATATTACAAGCCTCATAATCTAGCCTCAACAATCTTCCCCTAGGCTTGTGATATTAAATGTCTTCAATCTTTGAAATTCTTCTTGTTGACTGGCTGGCATAGATGTTGATGAAGATTCTTTCCGCAGAAATCTTCAATGGGTTTCTTGACGGGCACTTGGGACTTTCTCTTGATCAGCATCAGCTTGAACTTCTTGAAATGAACAAGCAATGAAATGGAGGACTCTCATTGACTTGTTTTTCTTGAAAGAACTGGTTCTTGCTGAATCCACGGTAACTGTCTTGAATCTTCAAACATTAGAGGGTAAAAAGTTTGAACACCTCTAACTTTGAAGAACTTGGTTGTTGATCTTGGGTCATCATGATCTCTGACTGCTCTCTGCAACATTTTCTTCATTAAAGATCGACTTGAAATCTTCAGCTTCTCCTAAACATGTGAACATCTTCTTTGAAGCTCTTTTGAAGCTTTTGAAAACTTGTAAAGACACCAACAACTTCCCCTGAATAGTTGCTTTTCCAGATGGAAGTCTTGTCCGGCTGGTTCTTTAACTTTGAGCAGTAGTAGCATCAGAAACATCTTTCTATCATCAATCTGTCTGACACACATTTGAAAAAATATACTCCACCAGACATTTGATGACTGGTCTTTGGGTTAGAAGGTAATTATCATCTGTTCGATTGATTCAAATTAACATTATTTTAACCAAAAACCCTAATATAGATTACGGGTTTTCTATAAAACTTCCCCTGAACCCAAGACCTCTAAAGACTTCCCCTTAGCTGATTACTTCCCCTCAGCTAAGGACTTCCCCTGAAATAATACATATTATCTTCGAGTTCCCTTCAGATACTATGTATTATGGAAGTCTTTTCGAATAATACTTATTATCCTCCCTCCTTCCCTTAAAAATTTGTCAAGATCTGACGGAGGAAGTCTTTTCCATTAGATAATAAGTATCATCCTCGAGTTCCCTTCGGATAATACTTATTATCCCATACTCCTTCCCCTAAAAATTTGGCAAGATCTGTCGGGGGCATATTGTCATGCATTAAAACCCATGAAAAACACATTTTGACTTCTCAAATCGACCTGGCCAAGACGAAAACACACCAAAAAGAACTTAACGACTCACACACGAAAGATATAAACTAAACAAATACTTACCAAACCAAACATGAGAAAGTTTACAAGGGATCAAACCGTATGAATCTGACTGAGGAACCCTTTTTAGCTTCAGTTACTCAACTAGTCCAGGTGATTACCGGTATGTTTGTCCGCTTTAAACTCAAACCCGTTTAATCCCAACCGAATGCGTCATGTTTAATATAGTACAATATTACAATCATGTTTAATTTTCCCCACACCCAAGTGCAAAACCTACCCAACCTCAGAGTTTATTGAGGATTCACAAACCCCCAGCTTGAGGAACCATGCAACACCGTTATGACTACCACTTATTTTATTAACCATCAGTTGGTGATCAGGTCGGCCGCATAAGCACGCAAAGAAGACCAAACTGAATGATTATTTTTTTTTCATTTTCTTTTCTTTTTCTATTCTTTTTCTTTTCTTTTTCATTTCTTTTTCATTTCTTTTTATTATGTGGTGTAGTCATAACAGCACAAATATGGCGTGTGAGAGAGTGAATACTAGGTAATTACCACTCTCAACCCATTTTTGCCGGGACTCAGTCTTTTAAACCATGCAACCTGGGATGGGAAACTAAACATATATATCTTTTAAGTTCACAACACTTTCATTGGAGGTCATAAGTTTAGGTCGAGCCTACCGAGCATGTCACCGTGGAGCTTGCATTTCACTTCCACCTTACGCGTGTCAGCCATCTCCAACCCGGACATTCATTTTACTTCCCCTAAACTTCTCAAAAACAAGACACAAACAATTAAAAATTGAAAAGCACACTATTTTTAAGGGTCAACTTTTTCTTCATCTTTACATTTCTTCCCCTTGCTTTTTGATTTTTAATGTCACAATCTTGTGAACATCATTTTTTTCAGTTTTTTTTTAAATAAAAAAAATAAAACACACAAACACACTTAAAAGAACAAAACACAAAATTTTAAAGATATCTGGCCAAGCTAACTTTCAAGTTTTGATTTGAAAATTTTAGAAAATTGGGTTTCATGACGTGCACACTTCATTGCATTTGAAGTCAAACACATAAACAATCAACATCTTAATTGAAACTTTAATGAAATAGGTTTGACTCAAAAGACCCTTTGTTGCAACAACATTCAAACAACCAAGTTCAGACCAGTACCTTTAATGCTGAATTTGACATTTTACCTCTCAAGGAAACATATCCTCCATAAAAATTGCTTGTCATGACATGAAGATACGTCTCCTAAACTGTGTCTGGAACAATCACTTATCAACAAACAAATTAGTAATAAAAACGTTAGTGATAATCCTCCTTGATCGTTCCTGCACAGAGTGAGAGATTAGTTAGCTAATAGTACCCAGGCCATTGTTTTTATGGGTACTCCTGAGGAATCAATGAATGAAATTTCTTTTAAAAACATTCCTTTTGAAAAATCAGGAAGTTGGGATGATTCGGTTGTAGTTGCATTAGCCTTTGGTTTCCAAATTCCACGTGATTTAACATTTGTTTTAGTCACCTTTGGAGTTGTGACCTTAGGTATTTCAACCTTCTTCGTTTTAGATTCACTTTTCAAAACAGTTTTTGTTTTAGTCACCTTTTGAGTTGTGACTTTAGGTATTTCAACCTCTGCATTTTAGAATCATTTTTTAAAACAGTTTTAGTTACCTTGGGAGGGGTAACTTTGGGTTTTTCAAGTTTTATTGCTTTGAAAATGGTTTCATCACCTTTTTCTGAAAATTTTGGTAACTTAGAAAGCTGTTGTTTTAATTTAAAAATTTTCTTTCAGCTTTGGCAGCACCCCATTGTTGATCAAAGGGTTTAACCTTAGGAGTAACAGTCTTCATTGCCTTAGGTTTCTGCACCATCATCGACTTAGACTTCACAGACTCCTGAGAAGAAACCCTTCGAGTTTTCGGATAATAGGGTTCATAGGGGTGATAAAGACAGTTTCTAACAATATGACCAGCGATGCCACAATTAAAGCAAGTCTGCTTCTTTAGATAGAAGTCAGACGTGTACCCATTTGTCTTTGGTGGCTGATATGGAGAGATATCTGCATGTGTCTGCTTCTTTGGCCAATTTGCTGATCCAAGATTGACTCTTGGCTGGTTCCTCGAAGCCTGTGTCGAACCTGTCTTTACTGTCTTTGTGATTCCTTGATTCTTCGACGTTGAAGCACCATTCTTGCAATTACAACAGCAACTGCATGATCCAACTGAAGAAATGGGAGACACATCTACTCCCTTGAGTTTTTCATTCTTCACTCCAGTCGTTGGTTTCATACTCGGATGCTTGATGGTGATCTTTGGCCTCTCAACTTTAGGTTCATTTATCACTCCATCGGTTATTCCCTTGAACTTGGAGGAGAAGGATGGTAATTCATATCCTACATCTGGTTCTTGGTCAAACATTGATCCAGATGTCATAAAGATCTTCCTCTCAGGCCGTGACGTCAAGATCACATTTTCCCGTTTCACTTCATCAACAACCTTGAAGTATGGAGTCTCAATTTTAGGATACTGTTTCAGCTTTATCTCAGACACATGAGCTTTGGCCTCATTCTTAGTCACATCATTAACTCCACTTTTACTTGTACCAACATCATCAGACTTGGAGCTATGACATTTGTTATACTCCTGGCACTCAGCATCATCTCTTGATACGTCCTCTATTCTCCCTTCACCATATGTCATGTTTGCCTCGTTGTCTATTTCCTCTTGTGTCAATGGTGTAGTTCCAATCAAGACACTATCAATAGGAGGAGCAACTTCTTTATAATCAGATTTGGTTCGTTCAACTTGATCCTCACTAAGAAGTATTCCTATAATGTCTCTGGGAACTAGTGGAGGAATAATGTTGTTCATTGCCAAAGATTTATCAGTTTTCTCTGACTCAAACCCAGATGAGTCTTTCCCAACTTGGCCAGTTACAACAGCATGTGACAATTTCTTTCCAGCATCGAGCATTCTTTTGCTTCTCATTTGATTCACATCTAGTTTCACTTGCAACTCATTGTTCTTATGTGTGAGCTCATCTACCTGCTTTCTAAGCTCAGCTATTTCTTACTTAGCATTGTCATACAGAAGAGTTTTCTCAGTTGCCAGTTTTTGGTATTTCACAATGTCTAGTTTCTGAGCTTTTACCTTCTTCTCATTCTTTTGCCATCTACCCTTGAAAGAACTCCTTTCGCATTTTATCTCAAATAGTTCTATCTCATAATTTTTACAAATTTGCCTAAGTCCAGGAATTAAAAGTGCACAAGTAGGATTAAGGCATATCTTAGTATTGTCAACTTCAGCTGCGAAATCATCCTTGTTCTCAACCAAATTATTTTCTTCAACCACTAAACTCATTTTCTTTCTTTAGATATGCAGCTTCTGAAAATTTTAGAAAAATTGGCAAGAACGGCAAAATTACTATTCAAGGAATAGTGTCAAAACTTAAAACTGAAAAACGGAGGCCTTCGGAGTGGAATTTGGGGGTCCAAACGAGCTCCCCTGGACTTTAGTCGGGGGTAATTCTGGGGCTCGTTGTCACGAACGCCGTGTTAAAATTTGAGCTTTTAACTCCAAACGAGTCAAAAGTTACGGCCGTTTTTATGAAAGTGTGAAATAGTGACTTTTTGCCGCAAAAGAAGAGTTTCCGATCGTAAACCCCGTTTCCGATCGTAAACCCTGTTTCCGATCGTAAACACCTGTTTACGATTATGACACACAAGTTGATCGTAATCACCTGATCGTAAACCTGTTTCCGATTAAAGTGGATCGTAAACAACGATTCCGGTAAGAATATGTCGTAATCTCCGATTCCGATCCCAGCAGATCGTAAACACACTATTTCCGACTGAAACCAATCGTAAACAGTCAAAAATCGTAGCTTGAAATCGTAAACACGTTTCCGATGAAGATCTTCAAGAACAAACAGTCGTAAACACACGAAAAACCCAGAAACTGATCGTAAACCTTCAAGAACAGCAACAGCTCAGATCGTAAATCTGAAGAACACCTTCAAATCTTTAAAACCTCGAACCTTTTTCCAGAAAAACTCGAATCCAATACCGTGAGAACCTCGAATCTGTGATTCTTGGCTCTGATACCAATTGTAGGTCCAGAAAATCTACGAGGACACGATATTGATATCACAAACGAGTGCGGAATCCTCGTTTATGATTGATTCAAGATAGAGAAGCGAAGAAACACGAAGAATACGATGATTAAACATTAAAAACTTGATCTTTGCACACAAGAAAACTTGTCGGGTACAAAACAGAAAATCGTAAACTCTCTTTTCTCTCTAGATTGCGATTACGATCGTAAACACCTTGAGGCTCCTCTCAAAGTCGTAATCAGCAACCCCCAACTAGGAGAACCATTGGGGTTTATATAGGCACCCCAATGGGTTTACTATTGGGCCCTTTTTGGATCTTAAACCCAAATAGTAAACCCAATGGTAAACCCCAAGCCCAATAGTAAACCCAACCAAACTAGTCTACTAATCTAAATAAACCCTCTAAGCCCAGCCCAACTAATTTAATATTACAAGCCTCATAATCTAGCCTCAACAGAAACAAATCAACAATTTGTCATTTTTAATGTATTAAATTATCAATTAATATTTTATAATGAATTATGTCATTTATAATTTTCAAATTTCTTAATCGTTTTTTATATTTAGCTAATAATATGAACATAAATTCAACACGTGTAGTACACGGGTTACTAACATATATATTATAAAGCAGTAAAAAGAACTTTTGATGTGATAAAATAAAAATAACGTATTCACAAGTGTTTTATAATACACTAGGATAGAACCCGTATATTATACGGGTTGAATCATTAAAAATATATGTAATTGATAATTGCATAAATAACCTATTACATCACATTAATTAAAGAGTTAAAATTATAATTCATCATATGGTAGTGGTGACTTTACCAACAATATTTAGAGTCCATGTCTGTACTTGTATATTTGAAAATGATTGTTAAAAAAAATAATCTGACCCAGAATAGCAACTAACATTAATTTATGATTTAACAAACTTGAGACTTTAAGTCTTCGTTAGGTGAGTATAAAGTTTGATCAAGATTATAATGAACACATATAAAATCTAAATTATAATTAATATTATAATGTTATATCAATAAAAAAAATGTTATTTTGGTATACATTAGGAAACTTACAATTGAATTAGTCATCATTTTATAAAATTCTTAAATTGGATTAATATTGATCATTTGATATGGTAGAAAAATATTTAATATTGGATCTTATGAACATGATTTTTGTCGTTTGTGAATTTCTTTATAAAAAGTATCATCGACAATGTTGATTGAATTTGTAAAATAATATTAGGTATTCAATTATTAAAATATTAAATATGATTTGCTCAATTATATTTGAAAACACACTAAATAAGTTTTTTAAGTATTTTATAAGTTTTTTTATATATTTAATAAAATAAAAATAATAATAGTTTATAAAAAAATAATTTTAAATAAAAATAATATGAAAATTTATATCAATAAAAAAATGTTATTTTGGTATACATTAGGAAACTTACAATTGAATTAGTCATCATTTTTAAAATTCTCAAATTGGATGAACATTGATCATTTGATATGGTAGAAAAATATTTAATATTGGATCTTATGAACATGATTTTTGTCGTTTGTGAATTTTTTATAAAAAGTATCATCGACAATGTTGATTGAATCTGTAAAATAATATTAGGTATTCAATTATTAAAATATTAAATATGATTTGCTCAATTATATTTGAAAACACACTAAATAAGTTTTTTAAGTATTTTATAAGTTTTTTTATATATTTAATAAAATAAAAATAATAATAGTTTATAAAAAATAATTTTAAATAAAAATAATATGAAAATTTATATCAATAAAAAAATGTTATTTTGGTATACATTAGGAAACTTACAATTGAATTAGTCATCATTTTTAAAATTCTCAAATTGGATGAACATTGATCATTTGATATGGTAGAAAAATATTTAATATTGGATCTTATGAACATGATTTTTGTCGTTTGTGAATTTTTTATAAAAAGTATCATCGACAATGTTGATTGAATCTGTAAAATAATATTAGGTATTCAATTATTAAAATATTAAATATGATTTGCTCAATTATATTTGAAAACACACTAAATAAGTTTTTTAAGTATTTTATAAGTTTTTTATATATTTAATAAAATAAAAATAATAATAGTTTATAAAAAAATAGTTTTAAATAAAAATAATATAAAAATTAATATATGGTCGTCATAATTTCATAATATAAATAAATACAAATATATCATGATTAATTATAAATAGGATATAATTTTCCAATAAAAAAGAATTAATTAGGTAGTAGATTTGGGTGGGAAAACTTTTGTGGAAAAGAATATAGTGTTGACATGTGTCAACATTTGTAATTATTTATTAGAGTAGTATGATGTATAGACTAATAAAACCCCAAAACTATTTTTTTTTAAAGTTACAAAAAGTTTACAAACAAAAAAGAATAATTAATAGAAAAAGCTTCATTAATCTTTTGATCAATAAAAATATATTTTAATAATTTTCTAAGAGTATTATATTCTACCTACCCATAGTTTAATAAAATAACTCAGGCTTCTAATCAGATGTGTTAGTGTTACCAACAGCATCTATCAATAATTCAATAGCTTATAGCTTTGCTATACGTAAGATTTTTATTTGATATATATGTTTTTCTTGTAATCAGATTTCTAAAAGAACAATGATACCAAAAGAAAGGAACACTAACAAGTACAAAATATATATAAAACAAATGTCTATTCTATTTTTATGCTGACAGCAACAATCAAGCTTAAATAGAGGTACCAAAACAAGATCAGGACAACTGCTGAATGATTTCCTTCATCGATGTATAGGTTCCGATAACTGACGAGATGATACCAACCACGATGATCAACGCACAGAGTGATCCCTACAAACAAAGCGAAACACGAAACAAATTAATTATGAACTATGCAGTGTTCATTGATCCTTAATTTGACCGCTATATGTTAATTTATACCTGAAACCGAGTTATCTTTCCCTTTAGGATGCTCAAAAAGCAAACACAAGGAAGTATCAACGTCTGTAACAATCATATATAGTCAGTCACATTACTTTATGCACTTCATGTA
>JBCNJP010000204.1:0-18752 GCA_039602395.1 Deinandra increscens subsp. villosa | reverse complement strand
GAATGCCGGGTCGACCTACCAGCATTTGATTGACCAAGTATTCGATTAACAGATTGGAAGAAAAATGGAGGACTATGTTGACGATTTGGTCATAAAAATACAGACGGAGGAAGGAATGATTGCAAACATTAAGGAGACCTTCGGTCGACTGAGAGTTGTCAACATGAAGCTCAATCCGGCTAAATGCTCATTTGGAATGAAACAAAGCAAATTATTGGGTCACATTGTCACTGACAAAAATATCATGGCCAACCCTGAGAAATTTTGGGCCATCACCCAGATGAAACCACCACAAAGCCTGAAGGAACTCCAATGCCTCATCGGCCGACTGGAAGCACTTCATAGATTTATTTCTAAGTCGATTGAGAAATCCATGCCTTTCTTCCGAACCTTAAAGTAGTACACTGAAACTAAACAATTTATGTGGACGGAAGAAGTTGATCTAGCATTCACAGAGTTAAAGGAACAACTGAAAGGCTTAGCAGCAGTTACTGCATCGGAAGTGGGCGAGGAAGTCATCCTATACCTCTCGGTCGGTGAGGAGGCAATCAGCTCAGTTCTCTGCATCGAACGAGGGGACACACAAGTACTAGTCTACTTCGTGAGTAGAGCCATGAAGGACCCAGAAACCCGGTACTCAAAACTTGAAAAGCTGCTCTTGGCTTTGATCCATACAGCTCAACGATTACGTCGGTATTTCCAAGCCTATAAAATAACAATGCTTACTAACTACTCATTCAGGGAAATCGTTCAGAGGCCAGAAACCTCAGGAAGATTTTCCAAACGGGCAATCAAACTTGGAAAACACAAACTACACTTCAAACCAAGAACAACAATCAAGGGACAAGTGTTAGCAGACTTCCTCACAAACCTGAAGGCCGACTCGAATGCTACTGAATCGACCATAACAGAGTATACTCTACCACCAATAATCAAAGGTTAATGCTAATTAACCCAAATGGGGTAGAAGTAACCTACGCTATACGCCTCGACTTCCCAAGTATAAATAATGAGGCAGAGTATGAAGCCTTACTTGTCGGGCTAAGATTAGCCAGAAAAATTAATGTCAAACGACTGTCGGTAAATAAAACTCACTCTTGGTCACTAACCAAATGAATGGAGAATTCGAAATGCGTGGTGAGGCTATGCAGAAGTATGCCAGTAAACTCATGGAGATAGCTTCTCAATTTGAAGAATTTCAAATCATTTAGATACCGAGAAGCCAAAACAAGAAGGGTGATCCGTTGAGCAAACTTGCTTCCCCCGTGTTCGCTCACTTAAAAAAACAGGTACCGGTAGAGATAATCCATAGTCGGACTACAAGAAGTCCCTAGCGCCAAACCTGACACCTCTAACAGTTGGATGACATCCATAAAAAACTACTTACAATAGGGCACTCCACCAGCTTCAACATTAGAAGCAGAGAAGCTGAAAGCTCAAGATGGGTAATAGACCACGCACAACAAAACGATTTATAAGAATTCCTATCTCCAACCACTGCTAACATGCCTAACAGCTGGAGAAAGGAATTACATTATGTGAAAAATGCACGAAAGCATATGTGGAACACACTCTAGCCCTCGGTCCATAGTAAATCGAATGATGACAATGGGATACTAGTGGCTGATCATGTACACAGACACAGAAAAGGAAATACATAAATGTCAAGGTTGCCAGATGCATGCAAGTGTCCAGAGAGTACCCAAGCACAACTTAATCCCAATATAACATCCCCATGGCCTTTCTATAAATGGGGGATAGACATTGTTGGACGCTTCCCTGAAGCTCCAGGCCGAATCAAGTTCCTCATTGTGGCAGTAGACTATTTCACAAAATGGCAGAGGTGAAAGCAGTGGCATCCATCACTGGAAAGCAGGTTATCAACTTTGTATGGGAGCAAATTGTGTGTAGGTATGGCCTTCCCGGGAATATTGTATCAGACAATGGGAAAAAATTTGCAGACAACCCATTCAAGGCATGGTGCCGAGAGCTACAAATCACACAAGTCTTCACCTCAGTGGCTCACCCACAGGAAAATGGGCATGTCGAACGCACCAATCGATCGATTGTATCCGGCATAAAGGCACGACTCGGTGGTCATGGAAAAAGCTGGTTGAATGAACTTCCAAGTGTCATTTGGGCCATTCGAACAACTTAAAGGACTAGTCATGGGCACACACCATACAGCCTCACCTTCGACTCAAGCTGTCAATCCAGCTGAGATTGGCATTTCTATTTTCTGAATCGACAATGTCTCATAACCAAAAAATGACTCTGAATTGCTCGTCAACCTAGCACTCACATAGGAACGCAGAGACATGGTAACCATCAATGAAGCTAAGTACAAGAAATGAACAGGAAGGATCATACACCCGTGTCTCCTGTCTAAGCCAGAAGGCTACAATACGGCAGTCCTGGGAACAAATCTCGTATAGCATATGACATTCAAATCGTAAATTCAAGGCATGCATATGCTACTGCTTACACTACCTTGGCTGACAGACCCAGGATGTCTACATTCAGGGAATCTGCCGCGAATCCTGGGGGCACCACTACCCAGGATGTTGGTAACGTCCTTGGGACCCCTAATCTTAATGCTCATACTAATGAAACTGTGCAGGATGCAGGTTTAAGCCCAGCAGTGGCAAGGGAACTCAAAAAAAGGAAAGAGATGTTATCGAGTGTTCCTGGAGTGGTCCAGCCTATCCCTGAAGTAGCACCATCGAGTCATCGACTTTCAAGGGTCGCTCCCCCAATATGTGACGTGGAAATACCCAAGAGGTTTCAGACTCCCAGTATGAAACTGTACGATGGCACAACTGACCCAGAGGAACACGTAGCTCAATTTATTAAAAGAATGGAGGTGATCTACATGCCCCCCTGATATCAAGGAGGCATGCCCTTGTAAAGGTTTCAGGTCAACACTCACAGGCTCAGCCTTGAAATGGTTGCTGAGTATTCCACCCTATTCTATCCCATCCTTTTCTCATTTAATTAACTTATTCAATAACCAGTTTTCTTGTAGTCGCAGTTTTGAAAAAATGGCGAGTGATCTTTACAGGGTTACCCAGAATGCTAACGAATCTCTCAGGGATTATGTAAACAGGTATGGCAAGGAGACCCTGGATATCCCCAATATGGACATGGCTTCTGCTGTCCAGGCATTCAAAATGGGCCTCAAGAAGGATTCGCCCTTCTATCAAGATCTTGTAAACCCCTGTCACAGGCTTGATGAAGTAAGGCATAGGGCCCTACGATTCATCAGGCTTGAAGACGATAGGAAAATACAGGAAAAAGCGGACGTTGTCTCAGAATACAGCTCTTCTAACAGGAAATCAGAACCGGCACATCCAAGGTCTCAGAGGCCTATACCCTATTCCAAACCGGATAATCCAAGGGTTAACATGGTTGATCAGGGTGAAGACGAGGATGATGAAGAGTATCCTACTTTTAATGAATTCTGTTTTGCTACTGATATTTCACGTGTGATTAATGTTATTCAGGACCTGGGGACAAAGCAAGGTGGCCCAGGAAGACAGACAAACAAGCATCCTGGAAAGATAAGTCCAAATGGTGTGCATACCATGAGGACTTTGGCCATGTAACCGAGGATTGCATAGCTATGCGCAAGGAAATCAGCTATCTGCTAAGCAAAGGCTTCCTGAAAGAACTCTTAGGAAGGAAGGACAAATCCAAGGGCGCTGATCAGTCTATGAAATCCAGGGGCACTGGCCAAACCCAGGATGCAGACAGATCACGCGGGCATCCTGAGCGGGCAGCATCCCCATCCCCGGATGCAAAGGTAATTTATTTTAATTCTGGTGGATCTGATATATGTGGTACTTCTTATTCTGTAGCTAAAAGGCACGCAAGGGAGACCAAATCAGACGTACTCAGGAAATCAGTCAAAGCCTCAGTGTAAGCAGATCCTTCGGTGAAGATGACAGGTGCAACGTCATGGACCCTCATCATGATGGGCTCGTGATTACAATCTACATAGCCAACCATTTTGTGAAGAGGATCCTGATTGACGGGGTAGTTCTGTCAACATCATTCAACTAGAAACATTGACAAAGATAGGGATACCCCAGGTTGAAGTCATTTCCAAAACCCCGGTCCTTGTAAGTTTCAGTGGTGAAACCAAGAACACCCTGCGAGAGGTGAAACTTCCGGTTTATGTTGAGGGGGTAAACTCGATGCAACGATTTTGTGCAGGGGTGAGCAAAAAACCAAAAAAAAAAACGAACCGAACAAAAAAATCGACAAAACCGAACCTAAAAAAACCGAACCGAACCAAAAACAGCGGTTCGGTTTTGGTTTCACGTAGATTAAAAACCGAACCGAAAAACCGAACCGAACCGAGGGTATATATGTAAAGTAGTGATTTATGAGGGGGCATTATGAAACGTAAAACCTTATTATTTAATAATCATATTCTAAACTTAAAACCAAATTTACGATGGATCTCATTCCCACTTTTCCACTTTCCCACGTCCTCTCCCAAACCATAGTTCAGTAGTTCCATATCGACGCTCCCACTTCTCCGAATCGCTGGAACACCAAACGTCACCGCCACCGCCATCACCACCGACACCATCGCCGTTAAGTTCCACCACCACCAGTCCGCCATCACCGGTGACACCATCACCGTCATTCCGTCAAGTTATGTCACCGCCAAGGCACCAAGTTCCATCACGGTTCGTACTTCTTAGTTCTCAGTTTCCAATCTCAATTTTGTTATTGCTTTGCACACACTGTAATCATTATGGCATGAGGGTATTTATTTCATTCCTAGTTTCCAATCTCAACTTTGTTATTGCTTTAATACTTATTACTTTTGCTACTGCTTTGCTTTGCTACTGAACTAAAATCAATGATTTGTAAGGATTCATTGTTCATCTCTACTCGTTCGTACTCAGTGGTTTTTATTTAATTTTTGCTAATAGTTTTTTGTTACTGCTTAGTGTTCTGCTCTACTTTTGATGTTTACTTTTATGTTAAAGTTTTAGATGGAACCAAGTAGCGAAAGTCTCGATATGAATAAGAAGGATGAATCGATTAATGTTAATGATGTTAATCAGAAAAACAAGATCGGGCCATTGCATAGCAGTAACGAGGAAACATTTGAGCAAGAAAAATGTACAGATGGTGGTACTAGGCAGAGATCATTTGTGTGGAAAAATTTTACAAAGGATTGTTCTACCAACAAAGTAAAATGTCGTTATTGTAATGGCAAACTTGCGGCCAGTTCATCGACGTCTACCTTGGTGGGTCATTTGAAAATACATTGTAAGTCATCACTGCTTTACATGAAGGGAGGCATGAAAAAACGAACCATATTGGGTTTTATGCCTCCAAGTTCCACGGACGATAGTGCTACTTTGGCTTTACACACATTTAGCCAAGAAAAATGTAGAAATCTTCTTGCTAGAATGTGTATAAAAGATAACCGTCCATTTAGTGTTGCCGAAGATGAAGGTCTTAGAGAATTTGTTTGGGAGTTGAATCCAAAGTTTAAGTTCCCATCTAGATGGACAGTAGCTAGAGATTGTTTGTCGGTATATGAAGAAGAGAAAAAAACTAAAACATCTTTTAAAATAACAAACTGTATCGATTACCACTGACATGTGGACATATGTTCAGAATTTTAACTATATGTCTCTTACCGCTCACTAGGTTGATGAAGATTGGATACTAAGAAAGAAAATTTTGAACTTTTGTCCAATAACAAACCATAAGGGTGATACAATAGGCAAATTGGTTTATCATTGTTTACATGGTTGGGATATTGAAAAGGTTTTCACGGTAACCGTTGATAATGCTTCAGCAAATGATCAAGCAATTAAGGTTTTGAAAACATTGCTAAGGGGTCAGCATTTTGTGTTAGATTGCAAGTACTTGCATATAAGATGTAATGCTCACATTCAAAACCTTGTTGTGAAAGATGGTTTAGCTGAACAAGTTGCATCTATATCTAAAGTTCGAAATGCTATAAGATACATAAGCTTATCTCCTTCTAGATATCAAACATTTAAAGAATGTGCTGAGAAACTAGAAATAGGTTGCAAAAGGAAACCATGCCTTGATGTGGATACTCGATGGAATTCAACATTTTTTATGTGGAGACGGCACTAGAGTTTAAAGATGTTTTGAAAGGTATTTTTTTAATATTACATTTTGTTTCATAATTATATTTTTATATCATACTAATGATCTAAAGTGTTAATTTTTATCTTAATAGGCTTCATAATGTGGATTTGAATTATAGATCCTATTTCAAAGTTGAGGTTGCCAATGACGAGAACAATAACGAGAAAAATATGGAGACGGTTGCAAACAAGAGAAAAATAAGCGATAGAGTTTTGGGAGCACCTGATGAAGATGATTGGGAGAATGTGAGGTAATGCTTAAATATTTTAGTGTTCTAATCTACATAATGATTAAATATTCATTTGAAAAACCCATCATAACCACTGTTCTCCAAGATTTCCATTTTGTACTAGTGAGTCACGACTAGTTTACATATTTTGTCATAATTTATAGGGTTGGACTTGGTAGCCCATAAAATGCAACCCATATTTTGTCATAATTTAGCAAGTTATTTGTTTTATTTTAATAGGTTATTTGTGGATTTTTTGAAGATTTTTTTCAATGCAACAAAAAAGATGTCGGGTCTAAATATGTTACTACAAGTTTGTTATTTGTTGAACTTTGCAAGGTGCATTCAAGTATTATCAAAATGTCCACAAGCATTCTTGAGAGGGAAAGGAAAATGGGATTATCAATGAAAGAAAAATATGAAAAGTATTGGGACCACTTGAATATTAATTTCTTGTTGTATTTGGCAGTGGTATTAGATCCCAGAAATAAGATGTCATATCTTGAATATCGTTTAGAGTTGATATATAGTAAAGGTTCCAAAAAAAGTTGATGAAATCAAAGCTCAAGTGGAAAGAACATTAATGGAGTTATTTAATCACTATAAGATGAAAGTAGATAAATCAAAGGAGCGCAAGGGTACCTCGTCTTCCACACATATTATTGATGATGATGATGATGATGATGTTGATGATGATGATGATGATGATGATGACGAAGATGGATATTATAGTTTTTTAGCGGAAAAAGAAGGAGAAGGGGTTGAAAATAATAAAGTGGACATTTATTTGCGTGTTATGAAGGAAAAAAAAGGATAAAAGGGGATGATAAGTTTGACATTTTAGGTTGGTGGAAGCTAAATATGGTAAAAGTTCCTATTCGCTCTCTTATTGCTAAACATGTTTTAGGAATTCCAATTTCAACCGTTGCATCCGAGGCGGCTTTTAGTACCGGCGATAGGGTTATTGATAAACACAGAAGCTCTCTTACTTCTAAGACCGCGGAGGCGTTGATTTGTACACAAGATTGGCTAAGGTGTACACCAATGGATTTACAAGAAGACTATCTCTTGCATGGTTAACAATTAGGAGATGTGGTTGAAAACTTAGAGAAAATCGAAGATGGTAATATTATTATTTGTTTTTTTTATCAATTTGATTGCATTTTACTTTTACTAATATATATATATATATATATATATATATATATATATATATATATATATATTTAATATTTATAGATTTGATAAGAAAGAAGGAAAAACACAAAGAGTTTACCATGAAAGGATGAAGATGGGTTTCATGATCTTTAGTTTTATGAACTTTTGAATTTCTAGCCATTTTGTAATTTCACTACTTTGTAATTCGTCATCTACGTCACTACTTTTGTGTATAACATTGGTGTTATTCTCCTAGTGAATGAATGAAAGATTCCAAGGCTGGAAATTTGAATTTTTATTAAGTTATGGACCATACAGTAAGCTGGGGGAAAAATCGAAAAAAACCGAAACCGAAAAAAAACCAAAACCGAATGGTTTTTTTTCTTTTCTTTCTAGGAACCGAAACATTTGGTTTCAGTTTGGTTCGATCCAAAAACCGCACCGAACCGAACCATGCTCACCCTTACTTTTGTGTCATGGATGCTCCGTCCGGGTACAACATCATCCTGGGCAGACCCTGGATTCATGACATGAAGGTTGTTCCCTCAACCTATCATCAGTGTGTCAAACTGCCAACACCCTGGGGGGTGGTCACCATTCACAGCGATCAACAGGAAGCAAAGGACTGCTAAACGTCATCGATTTAGGTCTCAGCAAAAGCTCTTCAAGGATAGCAATTAAAGAAGAAGGCTAGGGACGTCCTAGATGCTAGGGAGCAGGATGTCAAACAAGTTATCCTAGACACCTTGCATCCTGGGGAAAAAGTGTCAATTGGTACCAATATCCCTGGTCCTATTGAAGAAGAGTTGGTGGAATTCCTCAGATCCAGAATGTCGACGTTTGCATGGAATACCAAAGATATGACAAGTATATCCAAAGATGTTATAACTCATAAACTTGGTATTGATCCATCTTACAGGCCCGTACATCAAAAGAGGAGGAAGTATGCTCCTGAGAAGTATGTGATAATCCAAGAGGAGGTGGACCGACTGTTGAAGAACAAGATGATCAGGGAAGTTAAGTTCCCAAGATGGTTAGCCAATGTGGTAGTAGTGGAGAAGAAAAATGGCAAATGGAGGGTCTGTTTGGATTACACAGACCTGAACCGTGCATGTCCTAAAGACCTTTTTCCCTTACCACACATTGACTCCATGGTAGATGCAACAACTGGTCATGAAATGTTAACATTCATGGATGCCACCTCAGGATTCCAACAAATTCAAATGGAGCCAAGTGATCAAGAGGATACAGCGTTTATTACACCCACATGTATTTATTGTTATGTTGTTATGCCTTTTGGATAGAAAAATCCAGGGGCAACCTATCAAAGACTAGTGAATATGATGTTCAAAGAAAAGCTAGGAGAAACTATGGAGGTGTATATAGACGATATGGTGGTAAAGTCCCTGAATGTCAGCACCCGTGTCCAGGTTGTTAAAGAATCTTTTGACATCTTGGACAAGTACAATATGAAGCTGAATCCAGAGAAGTGTCATTTTGGAGTAGGTGCTGGTAAATTCCTGGGTTATATGGTGACCAAATGAGGAATTGAAGCTAGTCCAGAATAAATTTGTGCCATCATGAACCTCAAGTCACCCGAATCAACCAAGGATGTACAAAGGCTGACATGTCGGGTTGCAGCCCTGAATAGATTTATTTCCAAATTCTCGGATAGATGCCGAGATTTCTACGACATCCTGAGGAAGAAAAAAAATTCGAATGGACGTCCCAGCATGAGCAAGCCTTCCAGGATCTGAAGACGTACCTATCCTCGGCACCGCTCTTGATGAAGCCGAATCCAGGGGAGCCTTTATCATTGTACCTTGCAGTTTCAAGAAACACGGTAAGTGCAGTCCTAACCAAGGATGCAGAGGGTCAACAACACCCGGTGTATTATGTAAGTAAGAGTCTTCTTGATGCTAAATCCAGGTATTCGCATTTAGAAAAACTTATACTAGCCCTAAGTATGGCTTCTACTAAACTTAGACATTATTTTGAGACTCATACTATACATGTGAAAACTAACTACCCTATAAAGTCTATCTTGAGGAAACCTGAAATGTCAAGAAGAATGGCAAAATGGTCCCTGAAGTTGAGTGCTTACAACCTGATATACAAAGCAATAACATCCATAAAATCACAAGCTCTAACAGACTTTGTGGCTAATTTCAGTAGCAAAATCCAAGACGAAGCAAATCAAGAATTCCAGAGCCTGCAGCAAGAAGAATTCTCAGGATGTTGGACCCTCTTCACAGACGGGGCATCCAATGTCAGGGGGGACAGGCCTTGGAATCGTACTAAAATCGCTACAGGGGGACATGATACCCCAGGCTGTTAGGTGTGGATTCCAAGCAACTTACAATGAAGCGGAATACGAAGCCCTAATTGCCGGCCTACAATTAGCTTTACATCTTGGGATCCAGAACATCCAGGTATACGTTGACTCCCTACTTTTAACTAATCACTTTAATGGAACTTATGCAGTGAAAGGAGAGAAGCTGGCCAAGTACCTAGAAATTGTGAAGGTTATATCCCAGGATTTTCAAATTTTCGACATTCAGCAAGTACCCCGGGATGAAAACACTGAAGCAGTTGTACTAGCAAATTTGAGGTCAGCATTCAAGGCAATGGAGGATACACATATTCCCATAATCCACATACTAAGTCCAGCAATCAACCAACAAGGGAATTCAGAAGATATTAATCCTGGGGACAAGGTCTTGGCGTCTGATACCCAGGATACACAGCAGCCTAATTCCCAGGATAACCCGTCATCCTGGACCAAACCTATTATAAATTATCTACAGGATTGCTCCATCCCAGGGAATAAAATGATACTAGAGCATTCAGAATCATAATGGCCAGGTACATTCTTATCAAAGGAAAGTTATACAAAACATATGTTGCAGGAACATACTTAAGATGCTTGGAAGACGACGAAGCCCAAGAAGTACTCAAAGACATCCACGAAGGTGACTGCGGAAATCATACAGGGGGCAGGTCCCTAATGTCCAAAATCCTGAGGACAGGATACTTCTAGCCATCCTTGAGAAAGGATTCCCAGGATTTTGCCCTCAAATGTGATGCTTGCCAGAGACACGCCAAGATTCCTCATCAACCTATCGGACCCCTGCATCCGATCCCTGCATCCTGGCCCTTTATGAAATGGGGAATGGACATCGTGGGAAAGCTACCCAGGGCGCCAGGAGGTAAAGTCTTCATGCTAGCAATGACTGATTACTTCTCGAAGTGGATAGAAGCTGAAGCATACGTCCAAGTCAGAGAGAAAGAAGTTATCTCATTTATCAAAAGAAACATCATAACAAGATTTGGCATACCCTCTGAAATAGTGTGTGACAATGGATCTCAATTCATTGGAAAAAAGACTACTGGATTCTGTGAAAGTTGGGGGATAAAAATGATAACATTTACACCAGTGCATCCTCAGGCTAATGGCCAGGCAGAGTCTAGCAACAAGATCATCATCAACAATTTGAAGAAAAGGCTCAAGGAGAAGAAAGGAAAATGGGCAGAGGAACTACCATTAGCATTATGGGCTGATAGAACTACGTCTAAGAATGCCACAGGCCAGAATCCATTTTCCTTGGTTTTTGGTACAGATTCAGTCATTCTAACAGAAAAGGTGGTCCCAACATTCAGGGTTATCAGTCATACCCAGGATGCAAATAATAAGTCCCAGACTGACAACCTTGATACCGTGGATGAGCTACGAGAACAAGCTGCTTGGAGAATGGCCGCATATCAACAAAGAATCTCTAAGACCTACAACAAACATGTAAGGATCCGAAGATTCAGGGTAGGAGACTTGGTTCTAAGGAAGGCATTTCAAAACACGACGAATCCAGGGGATGGTAAGTTAGCCCCTAAATGGGAAGGTCCCTACTTAATCGACTCAAAGGCAGGTAAGGGGGCATATTGGCTTGCCAGCATGGATGGTGAATTACTACCAAGACCGTGGAATGCAATCCATTTGAAAGCCTATTTTATGTAAGTATAGTACCTAGGATGCTGCATGTCAGGTATGTCTCCTAACTAATGAATTGATCGAGGTATTTCTTTTGTATTTTTTACTATTATCAAATACTTTTGTTTTATTCTTATTTTACCTGTTTTTATCATTGTCCATGAAAATTATTAACTCCTTTGGTTGAGGTATTTGAATGAAAATAGATAACTGACCCTGGATGCATGAAGTCAGGGAAGCAATTCTCCTAAGTTAGAGACTCGCCATCTCTCCTTTGTTCAAGGTATCTATATACCTTCTATAGTTTGAGAGGATATCACCTCTCCTATGTTTGGGTAATCGCCTGTAGCGCACGATAACCCACATATTGGACCCAGGATTATGGGATCGACCTGTGTTAACAACATGGGCGACAACCTCATGATCTATGGACATATAGGGGTTCCTTAAGGTTTTTGGTGTTTTCACACCAACATAAGACGCGCGAGGTAGTACCCTAGTTCGTCGGTTCGGCTCAAAGTGGACCCTAGAATTCGCCAGTACGGCACTGGGCATGACCCCAGTTCGCCGGATCGGCACCGGGTCTAACCCAAAGATTTTTGGGCTTGACCCCAGGATTTTTGGTTTTAATCCTAGTGTTGAAACTCATTTCTTACTTATGCAGGGTATATCCATATAATTATGACCTAGGATGGCATGCCAATGCCAAATCCTAGGGTTTCGATATCGAATAGGTTGTTACTAAACATTCCAAGGCATAATTACACTCAGGATGAGATACTCGCAAAAGAAGGAGTCTTGCATTCAGGGTACACCCTAGGATGTACAATGTATGTATTATTTTCTTAGAATTTTTATGTTTACTTTTTTGTGTGTGCAGAAAAGATAAAGACATCACACAAGCATAAAGTTCAAAAGCGGATATTTATATATATAGCAACCACCCCTTGGTTGGAACAAAGTGTCCAACCACCTCAGGGCGGTTTAAAGTCAGAACCACAAGTACTTAGCATGTGGGTGGAGCATTGTAACACCGGGAATCAAACCTCCGGCAACCATACAAAAAACATTGTTTAAGAAAGCTTCACAATAAACAAGGAAAGAGATAAAAGATTGTGGATTATTGAACAGTACCCACGGCTGCTGCATCTTCAGTGCCTTCATTTCCTTCCTTCATAACTTCCTCACCAGCATCCTTCTCACCCCCATCATCCTCGGTCATCGGTTGCTCCTCTCCAGTCCTAGATCCAGATGCATCAGCAGGCAGGGTCGTCTTAGCACCTTGGGTCTCAGTAGCCTCGTACCCTTGGGGAACTGCACCACCCAGGATACGCAACTGTTTGAGCCACAGGGTCACAGTCCAATTGGCGTTAATGTGACCCACATCCTTTGCCTCCTTGGCCATCTTCAGCTTGATCTGGAGAACCGAGATCATGGCTGACTTCCTGGACGTCTGCACATACTCCTTCAGGGTCTTCTTGTGCTGGTCCCGAGCCTCAACTGCCTTTTTCTCGTTTTCGAGCAGCAGCTTCTGAACCTTGTCATGCTGGACCTTAGCCTTGGATGCCTCCTTTTTAGCCTGGGCAACCCTGGATTTCAGAGTGTCAGCCTCAGCGCCAAGCATCTCGGCGGCCTCGAGTAGCTCCAGGAGGCGAGAATTGGCCTACAAAAAGGTAAACATAAGTTTAAAATTGACTCCATGTCTAACTATGAAACGCAGGGACAACTAAGGGTTACCTGATGGGTGACAAGCTCAACATGCTGTACAAGTTCCTTGGGAGACAGCTTGGCCAGGGGATGTTGGGCAGCAGCAGTACTGGATCCTCAGGTCTTTCTTTTCAGTCCAGAGGCCCTGGATGTAGTGGCTCGGGATGCAGGAGTAGGTTCAACCTTGACGGTGCTCAAGATCATCAGGTCCTAGTCGTCAGCCAGCCCAAAAGAGAAGGCAGCCTCGAGGTCATCAATATCGTATGCACGGGGGGTTGTAAAACAGAACGTAACCCAGGATGTCAGCGAATCAGGTATGCAAAAAACTAACAACATACAGGGTAACTTACAACTCGACATGCTGACGGTAGGTTGAGAGAGGGCTGGATGCTTTGTCGCCTTGAATGCACGTTCAAACTCGGGGATGCCCAGGAACTTCTGCAAGTTACTCTCTGTTTCCTCTTCTTCATGACTGATCTCCTTCAAACTCTTCGCTGCAAAGAATAACATTCAAGGTCATATCATATAATTTTAAACAAAAATCCTAACATCTAGTGCAGATATGCCTACCCTCTACAATCCAAGCTTGTGGAACCTGGAGACCACCGAGAATGCTGGAACACTTGACAAAAAAGAATTTACCCTTACATTCACCATGTTGGGTAGCATTGGGGATGAGTTGCATGTCTTTCGAAAGGGATTTGAACAGAAAACGACTAGAACCATGGGATTTCAGTTCGTAAGCTAGGGCTATCTCCGGCAAGCCAATCAGCTGTTCAAAAGAAATGTTCAGACGATCCAGGGTTCCCAGGATGCGCCATACAACAGGAAGGGTTTGGGCATATGAGAGGTTTGTGGCCTCAAAGAACTCATCAACAAGACAGGAAAAGGGGAAAGGTAAACCCATGCTGAATGGGGTGAACGGAAAGTGGACCCAGGTTGGAGAAACAAATTCCGACCTTAACCTGGGGTCGAAATCCCTAATAATAGCAGAAGGAGGTAGGAGACCAAAATTCTTCACCAATGCGATTTCATCATTGGTGAAGGTGCACTTTTCTTGTTCGGGATGGAGGAGGAATTTCTGATCGAGAAAATCTTCCACCCCGGCAAGAGAGACAGTAGGCTCTCGACGAACTCGACGCTTGGTCATGGTTCAAGAAAGGAAAGAGGGATCGGAGAAAAGAAAGTTACCTGGCCGAAATGGGTGAAAGAGACGATCGGTGCTTGCAATTCTCGACTCGGGTGAGGTAAAACACTCGAGTATCGGGGTATTTATGGGCGAAATAAGTTACATAGGTGAGGAGACGTCAAGGGATGAGATTGAAACCGAAAAAGCAATTCTAGCGGATGAGATTAAAACGGAGACGATGACTCATCTCGGTTTGAAAATTCACAGCTGTAAATCTTATCAACAAGCTGCGAATTTTGGGGGCAATTGTTATACCCTGAATTCTGACCCTAATTTTTACTAATAACCTCCGACAGTTTAGGACCCCTGGATAGCCATGTACAGAATAACTGATTAACCGAACCGTCACTGATTAATAATCGAAACCGTAACCGGAAAATAATCGATTATTCATAAATCGATTTCGGTTTATATTTAACCGACGATTACTAATCGATTCATGAATATATGTTGCTCATCGATTTTTAATCGGTTTTTTTAAATCGATTTTCAAAATCGATTATTTTACAAGTTAATCGATTTATTTTAAGTAATATATTAAATTTCCCTAAATATAAGATAATTCATAAACTCCTTTTGACTTTTCATATACCTTCCACTCCTTCCAGCCTATAATCACGATTCACGTATCTCAATCCTAAAATAACCCATTCACCTTCCTTTTTTCTTTTTACACCTTCGTTAACATCCATTTTCATCGCTCTCCAAGTTCTGCCGCCATCAACCCTTCTTTTTCTCCATTTTCATCGCTCTCCAAGAGTCCAAGTTCTGCCGAAATGTCGACTGAAGATAATACCCCTGCCGCTGCCGGAACTAATGCAACTGAAGCCCGAGCCCCCCTAACTGTTTTGAGTGTGAAAACAACCAACCGAGCGAAAGATATCTTTAGTCACATGGATTTGTGTGATATGTCAAATGGGAAACAGATGGCTCGTTGTCACGGTTGTAACAAGTTCTTGAGTGCGACGGAAAACTCTACATTGAGGCAACACTTGTTAGTGCATTGTGATGCGGTGAAAAACCATCCGGGTAACAATCAACCGCAAATGGGTAAGGATGGAGTGGCTTGGACTTACTCTTCGAATCTTAACTAAGAGCTACTAGGGAACGTGATCATCCAACGCGGACTACCCTTCAACATGTTCGATAACCCGATTTTGACAAGGTATAATCTACTACACGTATACAGACTAATGACTAGAAAATCTATGCATCACATGTATATGCATGAGTCATATACAGTAAACGGTTTGTACATGAATGCAGCATGATTGAAATCAAATGTTTAAGTTGTATGGCTTCTCTTAAGTTATATAATCAATGGGATGCACTTTATACATGAAAATATATAATTCACTAACTTCATTCTCTTGTTACTGATTTTGACAAGGTATATTCAACGTTCTCTCCAACCTCAATATAGACAAATAAGTCGTGCTACTATTCGCCATGATTGTATGAAGCGTTGGAAAAAATGTAAAGAAAAGTTAGTGACCGGTTTTGCGGCTTTAAAAACCGGGGTTAGCCTCACCACCGATGTGTGGTCGGCTCCTCATGGGTCACCGTTATCGTATTTGTGTGTAACCGCCCATTGGATTGATCCCGAAAGTTGTATGATGATGAAACGTGTTATAGCATTTGAGTCTTTTGGCTACCCCACACCGGTGTGGCTCTTTATCAAACGTTGGATGGGATCATTCAACACTACGGTTTGCAAGATAAGTTGGTTTCCATCTCGTTTGATAATGCATCAAATAACACCAATGTCAAATCGTTTAATTCTAAGATATAAACCATTTTGTTCGGGCGCTTTTTTCCACTCTAGATGTGTTGCTCACATAATTAATTTGGTGGTGAAGGATGGTTTAGAAGTTGAAAAAGTTAAGTCGGTTGTTGATAGTTTTAGAAAAATGTTGAAAGATATCTTTATGAGTGGTCGAGCAAGAGCCCTTCAATATAGAAGGACATGTGAAGCGATTAAGACGCCTTGTTACGCGGCTAATTGGGACGTTCAAACTCGGTGGAATTCAACTTGTATAATGTTTCGAAGTGCTTTGAAACAACGGTCCGGGTTAGATTTGTTTCATGGGGAGCTCGCGTCTAAAAATGCAAATATTGATCGGTTTTTTGATTGGGAATTACTTGAGAGTTTAACCACCTTACTTTAAGCTTTTTTAACGGCAACGTCACTTTTGTCGGGGGTGTATTATCCGACTAGTTGCTTGGTGCTTCCGTAAATGTATTTTATAAGCAAAAAAATAGATGAGTTTTTTTCTTGTGATGATGATCTTTATACCCAAATGTTGAAGCCGATGAAGGAAAAGCTTGTTAACTATTTTAAAGAAATGCCATCGGTTTTTTCTTGTGCTCTAGCTTTAAACCCGTGTTTCAATCAATCGGGTGTGGAGACTTTGCTAACCGATATTTGCTACGGTTTTGGGATGGTGGACAAAAAAAATCCAATGGCGGCTACTAACATGGTTAGTGATTTTAAAACCCACTTTCAACACCTCTATGATCATTATTTGCGTAAATATGGGGACACCAATCCTATTCAAACCGCAATGGAATCAAACGCTTCATCACAATCAAGAACTCCCAATGCAAGTTTGTTTAACCGGTTAAAAGAACAAAGTCACAAGTGAGCAAGGGGTGATTCAACAAGCAGTGAACTTGGAAGGTAATTTTAAATTAATGTTTATTTGTTTAATCTTTAAATGGTTTAGTAATTGCAATGTGTTTTTAAATTTTAGAGTCGTATGACTGAACTAGTTTGCATGTGGAATGTGTGATGTTTTTTTAATTGCAAGGTATACGTGAACATCATGGATTGAAGCTATGGGGAGGCCGAGTTTGCTAGCTTTGATATATTGTGTTGGTGGAAAGAAAGAGCATCCTAATTTCCGATTCTTGCCGCCATGGCTCGTGATTTATTATGTGTCCAAGCTTCCACGGTAGCTTCGGAATCTTGCTTTTCTTTCAGTGGGAGGGTATTAACTACAAGAAGGACTAGGCTTAGCGAGGCATCAATGGAGATGTGCATATGCTTGAAGGACTACTTGGATGCGGCGGACCGGATTCAAGACAAAGCTAACCTAGAAGCCGAACTTGATGTTGAAGCGGAAATACAAGTTGAAGAAGGTACCATTCAATAATTTCAAACAACATTAGACGAAGAAGAATCCGTGATGGATAATTGGATGTGTCAAGAACCCGGCTCACTCGACACTCCCTACTAGGACTCCGACTACGGCCGAAGAATTCGAAGGTCTCGACGAACTTTTAGACGTATTTTTATGTTTAATTTAATGTTGTTGATGTTTGTGACTTGTTTGATGTTTGATGTTTGTGACTTGTTTGATGTTTGTGACTTATTTTGTTTGATGTTTGTGACTTGTTTGATGTTTGATGTTAGTTACTACTTGGGTCAAACAATGGTGTCATTAAGCAAGCTATTGAACTTTTTTATTTTGTACAGCAAACAAAAATCGATTATAATCGATCGATATACAATTAATCAGTTAGAGATTGCCCGAACCGGTTACACCGGTCTTTAGTTTAGCCCGCAAAAATCGATTTTTAACCGGACCGATTAACTGGGCAGCGGTTCCGACCGGGTTTTTTACGAATCTTGATCGGTTATTTCTATAATCGATTAACCGGCGGTTAACCGGTTTGTACATGGCTACCCCTGGATGTCAAGCATACAGGGACTGTGCTTTCGGTAACCTAACCCAGGATTTCTGCTTATGTTTTATTTAATTACTATCCCAGGATGTAATGTACTCTAAACCTATCTATCTACTTAATCCCAGCATGCACGGGTACGCTGCATGCTAGGACACAGTTACTAATCTTTCTCTTTGATTCTGTGTGATTAAGCCAAGAACGAGAAGGAGGATAACGGTCATGTGGACTTAGTCAAAGTCAGAAGCACGTGTGGAAAATGAGACCCGCCACCAAACTCGGTCAAATAACGGCCGAAAGTAGTTGGAAGGAGATCCCTGGAATCTCGGAAGTTTAGTTAGGCTTATCTATGTATTTAAACGCGGCATAGGTTTTATTTTACACACTCTCGATCACTTTTACTCACACTACCACTTAGCAAGCAAGCCGCAAACACTTGTATTCGAATTACTTTACATGGAAATAAACGGGCAAAGTGTGTTATCGTTGCCAAGGGGTTTTTTAAGCCGGCGGCCTTTAGAGACATCCAAGGTTAAGGGCTTTTCCCCCTTCCAAATCTCGGTGTTCTTGATTGCAATCAGGGAAGTTGTTACTTGTGTTTCCATTCATTTCATTTAAACCTTCGATTCTAACCAACAAACTTGATT
>JBCNJP010000203.1:290252-314500 GCA_039602395.1 Deinandra increscens subsp. villosa | reverse complement strand
TTACGACTTACGACGTTCTCCGACGACGCTTCGATTTTGCACGAAAATTTTCTGGACTAATAGTGGGATAACGGGAAATTGTTAATATACATATTATGGGATACGTATAGAGTATAACTGTGGCTGAACACT
This sequence comes from Deinandra increscens subsp. villosa, assembly GCA_039602395.1. Classification (NCBI taxonomy): domain Eukaryota; kingdom Viridiplantae; phylum Streptophyta; class Magnoliopsida; order Asterales; family Asteraceae; genus Deinandra; species Deinandra increscens. The sequence continues at coordinate 314,368 of JBCNJP010000203.1, read as the reverse complement.
AGCTACTTTAATTGTCCAGAAAATGCCTGGAAGAGGACACGGAAGGAACAACATTAACCTGACACCTGCACAACTGCAAGCTATGATAAACGAACACGTGCAAGCCGCGGTGGCAGCCGCCCAAGCTGCGTTCGCCGCGCAGGGTAATTATTATGCCGGTTAAGGCTCAAAGCGATTATTTTGACTTGTTTAACTTAAAACCCAAACTATTTATGCATTAGGAAACCTCCATCACTGCACGTTTAAGTCCTTCATGGACTGCAAGCCGATAACGTTTTCCGGCGAGGAAGGAGCGGTAGGACTCCTCAGGTGGATCGAGAAGTCTGAGAAGGTCTTCTCTATGTGCAACTGCCCTGCTGAGAACAAAGTGAAATATGCGACTGGTACCTTTGAGGGAGCTGCTCTCACCTGGTGGAATGCCGAAATCCAGATGATTGGGTTAGATGCGGCTAATAACATGGAATGGGAAGCGTTTAAGGAACTGGTTATGGAGGAGTACTGTCCCCGTGACCAAGTAAAGAAATTGGAGGGTGAATTCTTGAATCTGAAAATGACTGGGTCTGAAGTCGAACAGTATACTGCGCGTTACCACGAATACGCGGTACTGTGCCCAACAATGGTTGATGCTGAGTTCAAACGCATCGAGCGTTATTTGGAAGCCTCGCGCCTCAAATCAAAGGACTAGTGACTGCCAGCAACCCCACAACCGTGCAGCAAGCCATCCGTTTGGCTCACAAGCTTACTGATCAAGAAATTGAGAAAGGTACACTTCCTGCAAAAGCCACAGAGAAGACTGCCTTAAGTGGCAAAAGAAAAGCTGATGAAGAAGCTCCTAAAAACTCAATGAACAATCAAAGTGTGGGAAACAGCACTGGGAGGTCTTTTAATTTCCAAGGTCAAAGCAAAAGGTCTGGGAACAACAGTGGAAACAACCGTCAGGCCGGTAACAGTCAAAGTAACTACAAGGGTAACATGCCCATGTGTAACAAGTGTGGGAAGCATCACACTGGTATTTGTAGAAGGAGTTTGAACTGTGAAAGATGTGGCAAGAAAAGCCACGAAGCAAAAGACTGCTGGGCAATTTTATCTGAGCAACAAAACCGCCCAAGGCAAAACAACAACTATGGAAACAACCGGGGCAATGGAAACAACAATGGTCAGAATCGTAACAACAACAATGAAGCTCCCAGGGGAAATGGTAATGGGAACTGCTATGAATGTGGTGCTCAAGGCCACATAAAAAGGGACTGCCCACAGCTGAGAAGACAAGGAAACGGTAATCAGGGAAACAATGGTGGGAATGGTAATGGCGGAGGAAATGGCAACGGGAATGGTAACAACGGGAATGGTAACGGCAGGGGAAGAGCTTTTGTTATGGGGCAAGGAGAAGCTCGCAACGACGCCAACGTGATTAACGGTAAATTCATCCTTAATGGTTTCTTCGCTACTGTATTGTTTGATTCTGGTGCTGAAAGAAGCTTTATTTCCACTAAGTTTGCTAGATTAATTAATGCTAAACCGATTGACTTAGATGCTAAATATGTGGTAGAGTTAGCAAATGGTAAACTTCATGATACGACTCAGATAGTTAAGGACTGTAAGTTACAACTAGCTGGCCATACGTTAGGGATCGACCTTATGCCTTTCCCGATTGGTAGTTTTGATGTCATAGTAGGAATGGATTGGTTATCTGAAAACCGAGCTGAAATTTTATGTCAAGAAAAAGTGATTCGTATCCCACTCGAAGAAGGTGGGGTGTTAACAGTTCAAGGTGAAAAAGGTGGAACAGTCACCGGTATTATCTCGTTTCTTAAAGCTCAAAAGTGTCTTCGTAAAGGACACTTCGCGGTACTTGCAAACGTCACCGACACGACACTTCCCGAGCGTAAAATCAACAATTACCCGATAGTCCGCGAATTCCAAGATGTATTTCCTGATGAATTGCCTGGTTTGCCTCCACTTCGACAAGTCGAGTTTGGAATCGACTTAGCTCCCGGAGCGGCTCCGATTGCACGCGCACCGTACCGTTTAGCGGTAAGCGAACTCAACGAACTCTCCACGCAACTTCAAGAGCTACTCGACAAAGGATTTATTCGTCCAATTTCGTCTCCATGGGGAGCACCGGTATTGTTTGTCAAGAAGAAAGATGGAACGTTCCGAATGTGTATTGACTACCGAGAGCTTAACAAGGTTACGATCAAGAATCGGTATCCACTTCCTCGAATCGACGATCTTTTCGACCAACTGCAAGGTTCGAGTTACTTTTCAAAGATTGATCTACGGTCTGGATATCACCAACTTCGTGTTCGTGATGAAGATATTTCCAAGACTGCTTTCAGGACTCGGTATGGTCATTACGAGTTTCTGGTTATGCCGTTTGGGCTAACTAATGCACCTGCTGTGTTTATGGATCTGATGAATCGAGTGTGCAAGCCGTACCTCGATCAGTTTGTGATAGTTTTCATTGACGATATTTTAATCTACTCCAAGACAAAGGAAGAACACGAGAATCACCTACGACTTATCTTGGAATTACTCCGCAAGGAACAACTTTACGCCAAGTTTTCCAAGTGCGACTTTTGGATTCGCGAAGTCCAGTTTCTTGGACACATTGTTAACCAAGATGGAATTCATGTTGACCCAGCTAAATTGGAAGCTATCAAGAATTGGTCTACTCCGAGAGCGCTGACCGAAATCCGACAGTTTTTGGGACTTGCCGGATATTACCGACGATTCATCAAGGGTTTCTCACAATTGGCTCAACCCTTAACAGCTTTAACGCACAAAGGAGTGCAATATAGATGGGGTGAAAAAGAAGAACACGCGTTTCAAACTCTTAAGGATATGTTATGTTCAGCTCTGATTCTCTCATTACCCGAAGGGGTAGACGACTTCGTGGTTTACTGCGATGCATCCATTCAAGGACTCGGTTGCGTGTTGATGCAACGAGACAAAGTGATTGCCTACGGGTCCAGGCAACTGAAGGATACTGAGAAGAATTATACAACACATGATTTGGAATTGGGAGCCGTTGTTTCTGCACTCAAGATTTGGAGACATTACCTCTACGGAACAAAGTGCACGATATTTACCGGCCACAAAAGTTTACAACACATCTTTGAACAAAAGAACCTCAACATGCGACAACGAAGGTGGGTCGAACTACTAAATGATTATGACTTAGCGATTAAGTATCACCCGGGAAAAGCCAATGTTGTGGCTGATGCCTTAAGCCGAAAAGAGTACGAAAAGCCTCGACGAGTACGAGCGCTGCAACTTACCATTCACAAGGGACTACCGGACCGAATCCGCGATGCCCAACAAGAAGCTTTAAAATAAGAAAACTTCGCAGCTGAAGCACTGCGAGGGGTGGATGGTAACTCTGAAATTAAGTCCGACGGACTCAGATATTACAATGACAGAATTTGGGTCCCTTTACTTGGGAATCTCCGTGAGCTCGTGATGGACGAGGCTCACAAGTCAAGGTATTCGGTGCACCCTGGATCGGACAAAATGTACCAAGATTTGAAGAACTTGTATTGGTGGCCGAATATGAAAGCCGACATTGCGCGATATGTGGCTAAGTGTTTAACATGCTCAAGAGTTAAGATCGAGTAACAAAAGCCTTCTGGATTATTGCAGCAACCAAAGATCCCGGAATGGAAATGGGAGGATATCTCCATGGATTTCGTAACAAGACTACCTCATCGATCAAATCGACCGGATGCGATTTGGGTTATCATTGATCGACTAACCAAATCTACACACTTTATTCCAATTAGGGAAAATGACAACATGGATAAGTTAACGAAGCTGTATATTGATCGAATTGTGGCACTTCATGGGGTGCCTAAGACCATTATCTCCGACCGAGATCCTCGATTTACTTCCCGACTGTGGCAATCTATGCAAGACGCACTGGGAAACAAACTGGATATGAGTACAGCTTATCACCCGCAGACTGATGGTCAGACGGAACGAACTATTCAGACTTTGGAAGACATGCTCCGAGCTTGCGTTCTCGACTTCGGTAAAGTCTGGGAGGCTCACCTTCCGTTGATGGAGTTCTCCTACAACAACAGTTATCATACGAGCATCGGTGCAGCACCTTTTGAAGCTCTTTATGGCAGAAAATGTAGATCGCCCGTGTGTTGGGCCGAAACGGGTGAGAAAGGACTCACTGGACCGGAAATCATTCATGATACAACGGAACGAATTATTCAAATCAGAAAACGGATAGCCGCGGCACGTGTGTGACAACCCGTAAGTTTCCTAAGTCAAATCATATAATAATACGTGTAATTACATGTTTCTGTGTGCATAAATCTGTGTTTTAGTTAACGTAGATAACGTAATGTGCATCTATCCGTTAGTCTTGGTGTAACCCTAATTTAATATCTCGACAATCGACCTTAAAAACAAGAACATTATATACATGATCGGTGGAACTTTAATAATAAGAAACATTTCACAACAATATATGTATTCTAATATAAAAAGAGTTTTTATATTATCTCGTCACCTTTGTAGTATTTTGCATACGTTCAAAGTTCGTGTCACTATTTGACGTAAAATAATCATTTAACGATAACGTTTATCCATTTATTTACCGACTACGTCAAATAATAAATCATTTTAACGTTTAGTATTTTTATAGCGAAAAACCATTAGGTTTTTATATAAACATCTAACGTCAACGTTTTTCACCATTTAACACCAACTATATTTAAACAAGACTTGTATCCTTTATTTTTCTCAACCTTGATTCATTAATCATCATGCACATCCATTTCCATGCATGATCAAATTCAATTGTCACCTTTGATCATATTGCCTTTCGTGATCAAAACCCGACACCCGACAATTTGAATCCATCATTAGTAGTAATCTACCACCTTTCTCCTAATCATCTACTAATCTCCTACTAATTAAGCCATGCACTATTCATGTGTACCTTACTAGAACATCATCATCACTAAGCCACCCTAGAACCCTTACACATCCAACCTACTTGTACTAGAAGATTCTAGTTGACTTTCCTCCTCCTCCCTCCTTGCTCCATGAACCCCCCCCCCCCCCCCTCTGGCCTCTCCTCCCTCACGGTTTTGGCACAAAACCGCCACCACCACCTTTCCATTTTAAACCAAACCCTTTTACTTGTTTTCCTTTCTTTTCTTTGAGTAATATATAAAGAACTTAAAAGAGGAAACCCTAGAACACTTCATTTGCTCCCACCACACAAAACACACACTCTTTTACTCTCTCCCTCTCCCAACCGTCGCTCCTCTCTCTCTCTACTCTCTCTCTAGTTTTCTTTCATCAAAACACAATATTACTTGAAGATCAAAGCTACTAGGAGCAACAAGGAAGCAAGATCTACTATCCTTCATCCATCTCCACGTTTTCTCAAGTTAGTAGACATCATTTTCTTAATTTTTCTCTAGTTAATCATGTTAACTAGTCATATTTTCCATCTAACACTCCAAACACAAGTCTTGGTTAAAAATGGTGACATTAAACTTGCATTTTCTTCTATGATGATAATAACCTACATGTTTGTTCATATTCATGTTAGATCTAGTATATCTTGTGTTTCTACTAGTGATTTCATATATTTTGAACCCCTCATATGCTACATTATGTAGATCTATAGAAAAACATGTGTTGATATGCTAGTATGTGTATGATATGCCTTGGTTTTATGAACAAACCACTAGATCCGAAATTTATGACTCTTGGAACCCTAGGTCCGAAATTTTTAACATGTTAGAAGGTTGTGGATAGCACCATACGACTTATTGATATGTTTGGACGGCTAAATCTATAAAAATAACCCACTAAAAAGTCCCGGAAACTATAGTTAAATTAGAGCCATTTTAGGTCAGAAACTTTGACCCCTCCTAAAGTGATTTTAAAATATGTCTTTAGCCTTAAAAACCCTAGTACAAGATCCCTTTTGAAAATAGCTAAATTTGGGGAAAAACGGGACCAAAAACGGACACTTTACGGGCCCGGAAAACCTCATTTTTGTAAAGATATGCAAACAAATGTTACAACTGATCTTAGAACACCTTTAAGGACTTTAGATGACTTATAATAAGTTTACAAAGTGTTTTGGTAGTTTACAAAACCCTAGAACGAGTCACAGGATCAAAACCGGCTAAAACGGACACATACCGGCAAAACCGACAAAACTATGAACTTAGACTTTTGAACTTAAATTTTCTGAATTGATATGATTCTATGATGAAAATAAATGTGTATTTATTTGTTTGATCATTGCCTTAGTCATATTTACAAATAACGTGAAATGCGGCTAGAACCGGCAAAAAGCCCGTTTTGACCTTAAACCGTCATTTCGTCCTATAAATGTCCTTTGAACTCACATGATATTTATTTGAGAAATATAAACTATTTCTAGACTAATTTTTATCATGAAAATAAATAATATTTTATTATCGCGCAATAAATATTTATTTTCAATAAATATTTTAATTAGGTCAACGATGTCGTAATATATTAACGGGTTACCATAACGCCAAGACTTGACCAACCAAATTGGAGTGACTTAGATGTCAACCCAATTTCTATATTCTAAGTTGTCTTGTAACATTGTATAGGACTGCTTACTTGCCTACCTTACTGAATTACTTGTATTCAGGTGAGTTTTCACGGCCCCTTTCTTTTACAGTTTTAATACTTGGGGGAGAATTCATTACAAACATAAATCATTTCCTGACAGATAGATTACTTGTTACCATATTGATTACATGAGCTTTTCTAGTCCAAATCATATTGTATCATGCTTGTTCATGTTATGATGAAACCCCACTATTAGTTGAATCCGATTAATTTACGAACAGAAACGATGACTCGTGGATAGATCTATTGGGTTAACGCCCCTACTCTGATTGGTAGCTCCAATCCTGGCTCCGTTTTAATAGTCAGAAGAGTACATACAGTTATATTTGACCATGCGGTACTGTTGGACATAGTATCATGAGTGGGTAATCAGTTAGTTTCGGTATTCAAGGTTCATGGTAATTTATAAAACAGTATCTAAACATATTGTCAAACGATGGAATGATTCAATCAAACTTGTTTATCAAACTTTACATGCATGCTATCTAAACCTGTGAACTCACCAACTTTATGTTGACTCGTTTTAGTATATGAATTCTCAGGTGATTGAACTCTGCTGCATTCAAGACATCATATCATTTAGGACCTGCATTTTCTATTTCTGGAGTCATGGTCAAACCGAGCTGCACTTTTGGAGATTTCATTGCATAACACCTAACGGTGTCATGTTCTCAAATCTTTTTGAAATGTAATTGTTTTATTAACAATTAAGACAAACATGTTTTCACTACTATTTCCGCTGCAACTTTGAATGAAACTCCACCTTTTGAATTAACTTAACTTATTAAACGGCTCTAGTTGTTTAATCATCCAGAGGTCGTTCTATGTAATCTTGACTATGATCCATCTCGCTCGCACCCGACACAATAAATTACGGGGTGTGACAGATTGGTATCAGAGCCAAGGTTATAGAGAACTAGGTTGCATACTAGAACTTAGTCTATAGCCTAACGCTCTGCTAGCACCATCCCATGCATTCCTTGCTTGCATTACATACATGCCTTACTTGTTGCATCTCTTAACTATTATAATTACACTAACGTAAGACTATTATTATGACTTGGAAACTTTATCACAGCATGTCAAACCCTGTTGAGCTATCTTCGGACTCAGAAGTCGAGATGGAGACAATACCACCTCAGCCAGCTCCAGCATCTCCACCTACTGTCACGCCAACCTCACCTACTAGCGTGCTCGACCGTGTCACGGACGATGAGGAGACGGACTCCGAGGAAGATCCGGATGAGCCACCATTTTATGACGTGGATATCACTGCTGATGACCCTCTCGATGACGGAGACTCCATTACGGTCACCTTGAGCTCATCCCGTGCTGCCTCTCCTGTGCGTGCCCCATCTTTTCGCCCGTATAGGACTACTCCCTCTGGACCCCTCCGCATGTATACCGCGCGGAAATCCGTCTTTCGCCGCCCCACTCGTGGGATTCGCCTTGCCTCTCGTGTGGGATCACCCCGCAAGAGATCCCGTACCCCTGAGCCTACCCTTGCTCCTACCGACTCGCCCTCGCTTCCCTTAAAGAAGCGAGTACATTTTGATGATAGCACCTACGAGTTTGGCGAGACGTCGTCTGCTGCAGCCGCTAGAGTCACCCCTGTCGTTCCGGTTACCCCTTCTGTTCCGGTTACCCCTTCTGTTCCGGTTACCCCTTCTGTTCCGGTTACCCCTTCTGTTCCAGTCACCCCTGTTGCTCCAGTCACCCCCACTGCACCTGGTACCCCCGTAGCACCCATTGCACCCGCTGAGGCTGATTCCCCACCTATCCTTGTTCATGGAGTTGCCGTAGACATCTTGATTTCCTCCCTCTTTGACGGCATTGCTCGCCGTGATGCCGAGATTCACCGCCTTCGGACTATCCTTCAGCTCCCACCTACCCCCTTAGCTGCCCTGGAGATCCGTATTTCTGAGCTCGAGAGCCTCACTGGCTCTTATGTCCAGACCTTCGACACTCTGCACACACTTCTAGGAGAAGTCAACGGAGTTGCCGGCGCTGCCCTCGCTGCTGTGGAAGCCCTTGCCGCCAGCACACCGTCACTTGTGGATTTCAACGACGTTCTCCAGCTAACGCTCTCGGTCATCGTGCAGGTTGGAGAGATCTTGACATTGCTCCAGCACCCATGATATTAGCAGTATTGACATATTGGGGATCTGTTTTACCCCTACTTTTGTAATGTGTTGTAACTTGTACTATTGTGGAATCATGTTATCCACCAAAAACAATGTTGTCTTGTATGAATTGTTTTCAGTCACGGTTATGAACGTTATGATGTATGTTATGAATTCGCTATTATGATTGTGTTGTGATGTTATATTTCCTCTTGTATGTATGATTGATGTATGTCATGATATGTTTGGTTGTTATTATGATTGCCTTACTCTTGTTTTGCCCATGTGAAATTAGAATCATGCCTAGACGTGCCACGAGAGCTAACCCTCCTCCTCCTCCTCCGCCTCCGCCGCCGCCCATGAGCGCCGCCGAGATTGAAGAGTTGATCCTGCAACGTGTAACCGAAGCACTCGCCGCCGCCAATGCTGAACGCTCCACTGCCTCCGGTGGACGCCAAAGTGGTTCTCCTGCCGGTAAGTAACGACGTGGGATTGAAGATCAAAGATTGACAATTACGAAGTATTGTTTTCAATGAGCTTTTGATCTCTCGTTACAGGTACTCGGGATTGCAGTTATAAGGACTTCATGAACTGCAAACCCATCCATTTCAAAGGCACTGAAGGTGCTGTCGGACTGATCCGATGGTTCGAGAAAACTGAATCTGTCTATCGTATGTGCAACTGCCCAGATGAATACAAAGTCAAGTATGCCACTTGCGTCTTCAGCGAAGGTGTACTCACCTGGTGGAATTCCTATGCTGAAACCTTGGGACAGGATCTTGCCTATACTATGTCTTGGGAAGACCTAAAGGTGCTCATGAGAGATGAGTACTGCCCTCGAGAGGAACTGCAACGTCTGGAAGTGGAATTCTGGAATCTCACCATGGTTGGTGCCGACATAGCCGGGTACACTCGACGTTTCCATGAACTAGCACACCTGTGCTCCACTATGGTTACCCCTCTGTACAAGAAGATAGAGAGGTACATCTGGGGACTTTCCCCTCTCATCCAGGGAAATGTCATGTCATCTAACCCTACTACCCTCCAGAGCGCCGTACGTTTGGCCCACAGCTTGACCTATCAAGCCGCCCGCCAAGGTGCGTCATTCGCCAAGAAAACCTCTGAAGTTAAGACTGCTGTTATTCCACCCATCTCCGCTGGTAACATCAAACCTGACCACAAGCGCAAACGTGGTCACGACTGGAAGAAGAAGAAGCCTGCAGAAACCCCTGCTGCTGAAGTTCCAAAAGCCATCAAGGCTTATGCAGCTGTTGCACCTACTGCTGATGCAAAGAGAAATGGTTACACCGGCAACCTGCCCCTGTGTAACAAGTGTAACCTACACCACACTCTAGACTGCAGTAACATCTACTGCAAGAATTGCAAAGCTAAAGGTCACATCTATCGGGACTGTCCGAGTCGCGCGAACAAGGTTCAGACCACTAACACCTGTTACGAATGTGGGAACCCTGGTCACTTCAAAAGCGACTGTCCTAAACTGAAGAAACCAGGAACTGATGCTGCACGTGGAAGAGCGTTCGTGCTGAATGCGACTGAAGCACGACAAGACCCGCACACCGTTACGGGTACGTTTCTGTTAAACGAACACTATGCATCCGTTTTATTTGACACCGGTGCCGATAAAAGCTTCGTGTCTAGCGATTTTAGCTCTATCTTTGATATCACCCCTACGAAATTAGACACTAAGTATATAATCGAATTGGCCAATGGTAAACAAATCGAAGCGCGTGAAATGCTCCCAGATTGTTCACTGGATCTATTAGGACACAAGTTCAACATAGACCTCCTGCCCGTCCAGCTCGGAAGCTTTGACGTAGTAGTTGGAATGGATTGGCTGTCCGCTAATCGTGCGGAAATAGTTTGTCACGAGAAGCAAGTCAAAATTCCCCTAGCTAACAATGAAACCTTGACCATTCAAGGGGATCGTGTCGATTCAAAGCTTCACATCATTTCGTGCATGAAGGCTCAGAAATTCCTCCGAAAAGGTTATCCTGCCCTCCTCGCACATGTATCTTCCAAGAAATCTAAGGAGAAGAAGATCGAAGACGTTCCAATCGTTCGGGATTTCGCAGATGTGTTTCCTTCCGATCTACCTGGTCTACCTCCGCCTCGACAGGTAGAATTTCATATCGATTTAATACCTGGAGCCGCACCAGTTGCCCGATCACCGTATCGTTTAGCTCCATCCGAAATGAAAGAATTGTCGAATCAGCTACAAGAACTTCTTGATAAAGGACTCATCAGACCGAGCTTCTCACCCTGGGGAGCCCCAGTTCTATTCGTCAAAAAGAAGGACGGATCATTCCGTATGTGTATCGACTACCGAGAACTGAACAAGTTAACGGTGAAAAACCGGTATCCCCTCCCAAGGATTGACGACTTGTTCGACCAACTCCAAGGATCTAGCTTCTATTCTAAGATCGATTTACGCTCCGGCTACCATCAACTGAAGGTTCGGGATGAAGATGTCGCTAAAACTGCTTTTAGGACTCGTTACGGCCACTACGAATTCCTAGTTATGCCTTTCGGGTTAACCAACGCGCCTGCCGTATTCATGGACCTCATGAATCGGGTGTGTAAACCCTATCTCGACAAATTCGTTATCGTGTTCATCGACGACATTCTGATCTACTCCCGTAGTAAGAAAGAACACGAGCAACATCTCAAGCTCATCCTGGAATTGCTTAGAAAGGAGAAACTGTACGCCAAGTTCTCAAAGTGTGAGTTTTGGATCAGAGAAGTGCATTTCCTAGGTCACGTGATCAACGATCGCGGAATCCATGTCGACCCCGCGAAAATCGAAGCAATCAAAAGTTGGAGCCCTCCAACTACCCCGTCTGAAATACGACAATTTCTTGGTCTTGCCGGCTATTATCGTAGGTTCATCGAGAACTTCTCCAAAATAGCCAAACCCCTGACCACTCTGACTCAGAAGGAGAAGAAATTTATCTGGGATGATAAAGCGGAAGAAGCCTTTCAAACGTTGAAGCAGAAGCTATGTGACGCTCCCATTCTTGCCTTACCTGAAGGCAACCGCGATTTCTGCGTTTACTGTGACGCATCTCATCAAGGTCTTGGATGCGTACTTATGCAACGTGACAGAGTCATAGCCTATGCCTCACGACAATTGAAAGTTCACGAAAAGAACTACACCACTCACGACCTAGAACTCGGAGCCGTCGTATTCGCCCTCAAGATCTGGAGACACTACCTCTACGGCACAGAATGTAAGGTCTTCACGGACCACAAGAGCCTCCAGCATATCCTAAACCAGAAAGAGTTGAATATGAGGCAACGAAGATGGGTCGAGTTGCTCAGCGATTACGAATGCGAAATCTTGTATCATCCTGGAAAGGCAAACGTAGTAGCAGATGCCTTGAGTCGTAAGGATCGTGTGAAGTCACTCCGTGTCAGATCTCTCGCATTGACCATTCACACCGGTCTACCCTCCAAGATTCGTGACGCCCAACTAGAAGCTCTTAAGGAAGAGAACGTCGGAAACGAAGGCCTACGAGGGATGGACTGTCAGTTCGAGATCAAACCCGACGGTGCCAGATACTTCATGAATCGTATTTGGGTACCTGCGTACGGAGACCTCAGAAACCTAGTTCTGAACGAGGCTCACAAGTCCAAGTACTCAATCCACCCTGGTGCTGACAAGATGTACCACGGATTGAAAGAACTTTACTGGTGGCCCAACATGAAGATGGAAGTTGCCACTTACGTCGGTAAGTGTTTAACGTGCGCCAAAGTTAAAGCCGAATATCAGAAACCCTCCGGTTTGCTTGTCCAACCGATAATCCCCGAGTGGAAATGGGAACGTATCGCCATGGATTTCATCACCAAGCTACCGAAGAGCCGAAATGGTAACGATACTATTTGGGTTATCATCGACCGTCTGACGAAATCAGCTCACTTCCTACCCATGAAGGAAAAGGATTCCATGGAACGACTAACTGCTCTCTACATGAAAGAGATATTCTCCCGCCATGGGACGCCCGTCTCAATCATCTCTGACAGAGATAGTCGCTTCACGTCTAACTTCTGGCAATCGTTGCATGAAGCCCTGGGTACGCAACTTGACATGAGTACTGCTTACCATCCCCAGACCGATGGCCAGAGTGAACGCACAATCCAAACCCTAGAAGACATGTTGCGTGCTTGCGCAATCGATTTTGGTAAAAACTGGGATGAACACTTGCCCCTATGCGAGTTTTCATACAACAACAGTTATCACACCAGCATTCAAGCCGCCCCATTCGAGGCACTTTATGGCCGAAAGTGCCGATCTCCCATCTGTTGGTTTGAAGTTGGAGACAGCCAAATTACCGGTCCGGAACTAGTGATCGAGACCACCGAAAGGGTCTCGCAAATTCGAAACCGTCTGAAAGCCGCACGCGATCGTCAAAAGAGCTATGCTGACACCCGACGGAAACCCCTATCATTCGAAGTCGGAGATAAAGTACTTCTGAAAGTTGCTCCGTGGAAAGGAGTCATCCGTTTTGGCAAACGTGGTAAGCTAAACCCTCGATACATTGGTCCATTCCAGATCCTTGAAAAGATCGGACCAGTAGCCTACAAACTACAACTGCCAGCCGAACTTAGTAGCGTACACGACGTGTTCCACGTCTGTAACTTGAAGAAGTGCCTTGCCGACGAATCTCTCGTCATTCCTCTCGATGAAATTCAAGTTGACGAAACCCTTCACTTCGTGGAAGAACCTGCCGAAATCGTCGACCGCGAGGTCAAGAAGCTGAAACGAAGTCGAATTCCTATCGTTAAGGTTCGATGGAACTCCCGGCGCGGATCTGAGTATACTTGGGAACGCGAAGACAAGTTCAAAGCCAAGTACCCGCATCTTTTTCCCAACCCAGCTCCTGTAGACGCCGATGTCTGAATTTCGGGACGAAATTCCTTCAACCAGGGGAGAATGTGACAACCCGTAAGTTTCCTAAGTCAAATCATATAATAATACGTGTAATTACCTGTTTCTGTGTGCATAAATCTGTGTTTTAGTTAACGTAGATAACGTAATGTGCATCTATCCGTTAGTCTTGGTGTAACCCTAATTTAATATCTCGACAATCGACCTTAAAAACAAGAACATTATATATATGATCGGTGGAACTTTAATAATAAGAAACATTTCACAACAATATATGTATTCTAATATAAAAAGAGTTTTTATATTATCTCGTCACCTTTGTAGTATTTTGCATACGTTCAAAGTTCGTGTCACTATTTGACGTAAAATAATCATTTAACGATAACGTTTATCCATTTATTTACCGACTACGTCAAATAATAAATCATTTTAACGTTTAGTATTTTTATAGCGAAAAACCATTAGGTTTTTATATAAAGCAATCTAACGTCAACGTTTTTCACCATTTAACACCAACTATATTTAAACAAGACTTGTATCCTTTATTTTTCTCAACCTTGATTCATTAATCATCATGCACATCCATTTCCATGCATGATCAAATTCAATTGTCACCTTTGATCATATTGTCTTTCGTGATCAAAACCCGACACCCGACAATTAGAATCCATCATTAGTAGTAATCTACCACCTTTCTCCTAATCATCTACTAATCTCCTAACTAATAAAGCCATGCACTATTCACTGTGTACCTTACTAGAACATCATCATCACTACAGCCACCCTAGACATCCCTTACCACCCTACAACCTAGCTATGTACCACAAAGATTCTCAGTTGACTTTCCTCCTCCTCCCTCCTTGCTCCATGAACCCCCCCCCCCCCCCCCTTGGCCTCTCCTCCCTCACGGTTTTGACCACAAAACCGCCACCACCACCTTTCCATTTTAAACCAAACCCTTTTACTTGTTCTTCCTTTCTTTTCTTTGAGTACATATATAAAGAACTTATAAGAGGAAACCCTAGAACACTCTCATTTGCTCCCACCACACAAAACACACACTCTTTTACTCTCTCCCTCTCCCAACCGTCGCCCTCTCTCTCTCTACTCTCTCTCTAGCTTTCTTTCATCAAAACACAATATTACTTGAAGATCAAAGCTACTAGGAGCAACAAGGAAGCAAGATCTACTATCCTCCATCCATCTCCACGTTTTTCTCAAGTTAGTAGACATCATTTTCTTAATTTTTCTCTAGTTAATCATGTTAACTAGTCATATTTTCCATCTAACACTCCAAACACAAGTCTTGGTTAAAAATGGTGACATTAAACTTATATTTTCTTCTATGATGATAATAACCTACATGTTTGTTTATATTCATGTTAGATCTAGTATATCTTGTGTTTCTACTAGTGATTTCATATATTTTGAACCCCTCATATGCTACATTATGTAGATCTATAGAAAAACATGTGTTGATATGCTAGTATGTGTATGATATGCCTTGGTTTTATGAACAAACCACTAGATCCGAAATTTATGACTCTTGGAACCCTAGGTCCGAAATTTTTAACATGTTAGAAGGTTGTGGATAGCACCATACGACTTATTGATATGTTTGGACGGCTAAATCTATAAAAATAACCCACTAAAAAGTCCCGGAAACTATAGTTAAATTAGAGCCATTTTAGGTCAGAAACTTTGACCCCTCCTAAAGTGATTTTAAAATATGTCTTTAGCCTTAAAAACCCTAGTACAAGATCCCTTTTGAAAATAGCTAAATTTGGGGAAAAACGGGACCAAAAACGGACACTTTACGGGCCCGGAAAACCCATTTTTGTAAAGATATGTAAACAAAGGTTACAACTGATCTTGAACACCTTTAAGGACTTTAGATGACTTATAATAAGTTTACAAAGTGTTTTGGTAGTTTACAAAACCCTAGAACGAGTCACAGGATCAAAACCGGCTAAAACGGACACATACCGGCAAAACCGACAAAACTATGAACTTAGACTTTTGAACTTAAATTTTCTGAATTGATATGATTCTATGATGAAAATAAATGTGTATTTATTTGTTTGATCATTGCCTTAGTCATATTTACAAATAACGTGAAATGCGGCTAGAACCGGCAAAAAGCCCGTTTTGACCTTAAACCGTCATTTCGTCCTATAAATGTCCTTTGAACTCACATGATATTTATTTGAGAAATATAAACTATTTCTAGACTAATTTTTATCATGAAAATAAATAATATTTTATTATCGCGTAATAAATATTTATTTTCAATAAATATTTTAATTAGGTCAACGATGTCGTAATATATTAACGGGTTACCATAACGCCAAGACTTGACCAACCAAATTGGAGTGACTTAGATGTCAACCCAATTTCTATATTCTAAGTTGTCTTGTAACATTGTATAGGACTGCTTACTTGCCTACCTTACTGAATTACTTGTATTCAGGTGAGTTTTCACGGCCCCTTTCTTTTACAGTTTTAATACTTGGGGGAGAATTCATTACAAACATAAATCATTTCCTGACAGATAGATTACTTGTTACCATATTGATTACATGAGCTTTTCTAGTCCAAATCATATTGTATCATGCTTGTTCATGTTATGATGAAACCCCACTATTAGTTGAATCCGATTAATTTACGAACAGAAACGATGACTCGTGGATAGATCTATTGGGTTAACGCCCCTACTCTGATTGGTAGCTCCAATCCTGGCTCCGTTTTAATAGTCAGAAGAGTACATACAGTTATATTTGACCATGCGGTACTGTTGGACATAGTATCATGAGTGGGTAATCAGTTAGTTTCGGTATTCAAGGTTCATGGTAATTTATAAAACAGTATCTAAACATATTGTCAAACGATGGAATGATTCAATCAAACTTGTTTATCAAACTTTACATGCATGCTATCTAAACCTGTGAACTCACCAACTTTATGTTGACTCGTTTTAGTATATGAATTCTCAGGTGATTGAACTCTGCTGCATTCAAGACATCATATCATTTAGGACCTGCATTTTCTATTTCTGGAGTCATGGTCAAACCGAGCTGCACTTTTGGAGATTTCATTGCATAACACCTAACGGTGTCATGTTCTCAAATCTTTTTGAAATGTAATTGTTTTATTAACAATTAAGACAAACATGTTTTCACTACTATTTCCGCTGCAACTTTGAATGAAACTCCACCTTTTGAAATTAACTTAACTTATTAAACGGCTCTAGTTGTTTAATCATCCAGAGGTCGTTCTATGTAATCTTGACTATGATCCATCTCGCTCGCACCCGACACAATAAATTACGGGGTGTGACAACGTGACAGACAAAAGAGCTATGCCGACAAACGCCGTAAACCTTTGAAGTTCGAGGTAGGCGACAAAGTACTATTGAAGGTATCTCCCTGGAAGGGAGTGATACGTTTCGGAAAGCGTGGAAAGCTGAATCCTCGCTATATCGGTCCATTTGAAATCATTGGGGAAGTAGGCCCGGTGGCCTACCGATTACAACTCCCTACTGAACTCGATGGAGTTCACAACGTGTTTCACGTCTCGAATCTGAAGAAATGTCTGGCTGAAGACACTAAAATAATTCCCTTGGAGGAATTGGAAATTGATGAACATCTGAGATTTATTGAGCAACCAGTAGAAATCATGGGACGCGAGGAGAAAGCCCTCAAACGTAGCAAGATTCCGATCGTCAAGGTTCGATGGAACTCAAAGCGTGGACCTGAATATACTTGGGAACGAGAGGATCAAATGAAGAAAAAGTATCCTCACTTGTTCGAGCAAACGTCCACAGAAACTCAAGGTATGATTTAATTTTGGGGACCAAAATTCCTTTAACAGGAGGAGGATGTGGCGACCCTGAAACTTTTGCTTTCTTTTCCCCAGTAACGACAGCCGAGGCTGTGAACGCTACAACGCAAGAATAATTTTCGGGACGAAAATTCCATTTACAAAGGGATGATGTGACATCCGAGAATTCCGAGGTTAACTTTCGTTAGACAATCTCTGTTAGTTACATTATAAGTGTTAACTTAGCAACTAATGCTTAACTAGACCGAATACATCCACGACCTTTGGTTGATCACTGAACCCGACCACTTGTGTTATGTGTTCATTTATTTATGGTCATTATGTGCAATGTGATTTAAACGCATGATTTAGTATTATTAATAGCATGACAAATTCATGAATCGTGCTTATCTTGCTTAGAATGTAAATTGGCCCCTTTGGTTGTCAGCGAAACTACCGGGCGAAACTGTAGATTCGCTCGGTAGCTAAACTTTTGATTTACGTGTATTCAGAGCCAGTTTCACTTGGCCAGCGAAACTAGCGCCTGACCTATATGATATATAAAGCCAACTTAAACCCTAATCCTCATTACTTACATCATTTCTCAAAAAGCGCACACACTCTCCTGAATTCTGGCCAGCCGAGAACCACCACGAGCCGCCGTCATCTCAGTTGGTGAACTCATCCATTCGGATCCTAGATCAAACCGTGAGTCTCCAAAACCATTTTTCATGCATATTCTATGTGTTTTCTTAGAAAGCATGACCAAACCTTTATAGAATTGTTTGATCTTCTAGTATGATGCTTAGAAAATGTTAGATCTAACATAAAGTCTGCAACTTTACGTGTAAAATCATGCCATAATGAAGATTTATGCTAGTTAGGTCATTTTATGCTTAAAATGTGTTCTTGGTGACTTGATGATGAAAATCCATGTTTAAGGTGTTAAATCTTACTGTTTAATGTTGGTAAATGTTTATGCATGCTAGATAATGAATTACATGAAGTATGGAAGCGGTTAGATTGATTTTTGGTCTTAAAAACGAGTTTTTCTGCGTTTAGCGAAACTGTGTGTTCTCTGGGCGAAACTATATAGCGAAACTATGTGAATATCCTTCCAGCGACACTATACAGCGAAACTATAGTGTCGCCGTGAAAACTAAGTAGACCTGCTCGAATGAAACTACCGAGCGAAACAACCATAGACCCCTGAACGAAAGTTCAAACCAGTTTCGAGAGAATCTATGCTAGCGAAACTGTGTCATCAGTTTCAAGCGAAACTAGCTAGCGAAATTGTGTCATCGGGTATTCCCTAGCGAAAGTGCTGCCCGTGCACATAGCGAAACTGTGTAGCGAAACTGTGCCAAGACCAAAACCCAAACTTGTGCAACTTATTTGAATGTTATGCCATGACTTACATGATTATGCAATAAAGAAACATGCGTTGATTTCTGAGTTATGTGAACCCTCGTTTATGATCAACCATCGGTGTCGTGTGTCGGTATGTCGTGTCATAGTTCCAACGTGCTATGTTATGGGCCATAGTGACGTAAGTTAAAGATTGGACACAAAACTAATACTTAAGACCTAAACATGTTCTTAGGTCTTCGTTAAGCAAACAATACTTGGATTATTTAGCAAGTGTAGCAGTGCAACCAAAGGTGAGTGTCACTAACCCGTTTACTGTGAGCCCGTTTGGGACACACTGAATAACTTAATGAAAAACAATGCTGACAACCTTATGAGTGCTATGCACCTCTCTTATGAACTTGGAACCTTATGAGTGCCACGCACCTCTTTGATAAACTTGAAGTGTTTTATGGGAAACACTTGTGGAACTTAAACAAACTATTACTGAAACGAAACTGAAAACGTTTTTGAGATTCATGAGAATCCGGTAAACCGTTTTAATATGGCTAGTGTAGGTTAAAGTCTAAACCACATGGTATCACATGATTTCTAAGGATTGCCTTTTAACTGAAAAAGTCCTCAACTTAATTGTGCCATTAATTGTAAAGCGAGGGGATGTTGGGTAGATCTACTGGAGTTTGACAAACTCCGCCTCGTGACACTGGAGGTGCACGGAGGTACAATATCAGCCTATCTGACCGTGATCCCGAGAGGAAACGGGGGAGGCAAGGCCGCGATGACATATGTCCGCAAAACAAAACAGATGATGGCGATGCCACTACAATACTTAGTAGTCAGCTTTGGTACAAACTTCCTTAGTGCATGGAACAACGGATTAGCTACCCGCAATATCGGTTGAGCACTTTAATTTCACAAAACTAGTACATACCCGATAACGCATGTTACGGACATTACTTTACTAAATTACTTTACTACGTTTATGAACTGATGTATATCACTGAGCATTGCTTTTCACAATTAAATATTTACATAAGTATATGTTGACACGATTATGATTATGAGACCGAGCCGCTGCGTGGCAAGCCCATTGTGAACTCACCAACCGTTAGGTTGACACTTGCGTGGTTTAAACTTTTGCAGATCGCTGAGGAGTATCCGGAGCGGGTTGGCATGGCACATGAAGACATTTTACTTTTGTTTAAATCAAATTGGGAATTTTAAAACAATGATTCTGTAAAGCACGTGGTTAGTGCTAAGACAATATTTTCCGCTGCGTATTGTGAGACTTTATTTATGACATATATTTGGACTAATTCTGATTCGTTTAGTATTTGTAACTAATGGTTGTGGTCCTTGTTTGCTCGCACCCCTTAACGGTATAAACTCCGTTAGTGGTTATTTGGGGGTATGACATTGGTTGTTTGCTTCAGGGCTTCCGATCGGATATGATGATATGTGGATTTGAGCTAATTATTGTGGGTTTTAGTTTTATTCGACTGTTAACTGATTCTCTCTGTGAAACCTCGGTTTGGTGGTTGCCGGTGTGCGCGACCTTTTTTTCATCAGGTTGAGCTCCGGTGTGTCGCCCCGGCTACGGTTCATCTTTGAGTATTAGAGAACTGGAAATATAATTATTTGATCACTGTCATGATGACATTCGGTTCTTCAGTTCGTTGGCTATGAATCCCGGTGATGAGATTTTCCTGAGGGTATTTGATTTTTCAGTCCGTTGACTATGAATCCCAGTGATTAGGTTTTTCTAAAGGTGTTTTTCGTTGGTTATAAATCCATGTGATGAAGTTTTTCTGAGGGTGTTTTTCGATGATTTACCAATTTAATATGGCTAATGATAATTACTTTCTTAGACGTAATTTAATGTTATTTTTGTTGGCCTAAAAACTGGCTTCATTGATTTTGTGTTTGATGTAGCAACAATGGGCTCTACTTTATGGATAATACGAGGCTGATTCTTTCATTTTTTTTAGTGTCACCATTTCTATTTGAATCTAGACTAGATGTTGCGATCCGCGCGTTGCGGCGGATGTTATTTGATTATATGTTTTTAAATCCCGGATATGTTGTTTCTGAAGGTGAAGCGTTATATGAAGCGATATATTACTTGTAGTAAGAAAAGAAGCATCTTTGTTAGAGTAACCAAATTTAAGACATATATGAATCGTAATCAACAAAGTCATGAGCATCATCAGTGCAGAACCTGCCCCGTTTCAAAATTGAGGCTCCTGTCAACAAAATTGTACCTTTATTTTCAATCCCACCTCTATAACCTCTAATTTGAGTTGTTACATGATGTTATTAGTTAATGCAAGCTGACCTATCAACAACAAAATGCAAAAGACATACGATCAACTACCCTTTGCAGACAATGAGAGTTTCTTAGAGATAAATGACAACTTTTATAAACTCATAAGAGCAAAATAATATGAATACACTTTTACTATTAGAAAAAGATAAACATTAAAGAAGGCAAACATTGGAATGTTTCAGCGATTCTTCTTCCTTGTCACCAACTTCATTATCCTCAACCTTCTCCTTGTATAAAAGTAATTTATTTGACAACTGAATGATATTTTTCTAAATATTGAGATATAAAACTCTCTAAATTTGACCTGCAGGTTGTACATGCATATAATTTTATTTATCGAGTCATAAAATAATGAAGATATTACAGAGTCAACGGTATATTGTTATATATGGGGGAATTTCATTTTAAAACCAATGTTGAGAACCACATAATGCATTATGCATTAGTAACTATTGCTTTAAATGTAAAACACACTATAAACCGTCAATGCCTGTCTCTCCCGCTACATATGATTATTTTTACGCACTATTTACAATTGAATTATGGTTCTTAACATACTATTGGTTCTGAAATGAACATGCTATATATGTAGACACACGTACCTTTTGGTGCTGTAACTTGTGATTTAATGAAATGCCCTTTGTTCCTAAACCATTCTGCAATAAATGGTAGACCCACATAAATAGCCTTTTTACCGAGCTCCTTAGCTACCCGCCACGCATAAATATAACCAATTGTATTCAACATGTCCACAACTTAAGCCCTACAATTTTTTTGAGATTTTACTTTTCAAGATGAAACAAAAGAAAGGAATATATATAAAGAAAAAAAGTAACCTAACTTAACGTACTTTCTTCGTTGTCCAGGAATACCTAAGTTCATGCTCCAGCTTTAACTTATGGAATGCTCGATTCAGAATACATGTTCCTACTGATATCGATGTTTACACCACATGCTCTAGCTTTAAGTTACTGAACGTTGGTTATGGCCAATTTTTAAAGATTATATAAACCAAGAAATGAACATATCATAGTAGGAGTATAATTTCCAATTACAGAATAGAACCATTAGCAATGAACATTAAACAACCTTTTTATAATTAGGATTACTTAGCCATACCTGCCTGTTAGTATTACTTTGTGTGCCACTTTAACCCCCAAATCATCATAAACCCTAATATTTTCATCTTCAGAACACCAAAGCCTGAAAATTCAAACCCCAAGCTTTTTAACTTAATGAAGGATTAATCAAGTTTTATCTAAATTCTAAAGTACTTGGTATAAGATTTCAGCCTTAGATAGAGCTAGAACTGTATGTTTGACCAAGAACACAAAGATTGCATAACCTGCTTGTAATGGTAGTTCATGAGGTGTTATCACCCACCGGATCCCATTCCCAAATCAACGATAGATCGAACCACTTACCCCAGTCACCCAGATTGATTCTTTGGAGATTTGCGTCTCTGAAATTTGGTTTCTTTATCCCAAACCCCCAATCTTTCTTTCCTTTGATTTGACTTTCTTTTTCGTTGACCCTCAGTCAAGATTTAATCTTGATCTTCACTTTAAAACCCTCCAAACTATAACGGAGAGTAAACCCAAGAAGTAGGAGAGATCGTATCCGAACCTGTTTGTTTATCTTATGCATCATGAAACACAGGCTCCTGTTCCGCCACCAGATGCAGCGAACATCGACAAAAATACACATGCTCACCTCCAATTCCCTTGGCAAATCCCTTGCACTCACCTTTAGTTTTTCCTTCAACAAATACAACATCATAACCTGCACTAAAAGTATCCACTAACCAAATGTATAAAGAAATATTTTGCAGTAAATTTCAAAAACTAATCTAATAGAAATACAGAAAACACAATAATCAGTTTTATATAAAAAGTAACAGAGGCTACTATGTACAATACATTTTGTAGTAAAGTTTATAAACTAATTACATAGAAATAGGAAAAACAAAAAAAAATCAAATTTATAATACCTGATATACACAATATGGAGGAGTAGCATCGAATTAACTGTTCTCTTTCTGTTTCGAACCTAAAATATCAACTAACATTCTCCATTTAAGTTCTTAAAAGTCATTCTTTACTTCAAACATAACACATTTAACTTTTAAGAAGATTCTTACCCACATATGAAGATGATGATACTCAGGATTGGCAATTTCCCAACCTATCCATACAGCCTCTTGCCACCTCTAAAATGAGATTTGTTAATGTTGCATACAGAGTTATTAACTTACATGTTCCTTCTCATAAATATCAAAATGAAGGTGACAGAAATCAAACAATCTGTAATATATTTCTTTGGTTTTCTTAAAACCATACAGCCTTTTGCCACCTCTAACATGAAATTTATTAATGTTGCATACAGAGTTAAAAACTATAATAAAAAAGAAAATGATCCATTAATAAACCAGTTTGTTAAACACATTTGAGGTCAGAATTCAAATTATTAACCTAGCCAACAAATTTAAATTGCAAGCACCTTTAGATTAACAACAAAAACCTATACATTTCAAACTCTAGAGGTTTAGGTAACCAAGGTATAAAGGAAGTCAAACAATCTGTAATCTATTTCTTTGGTTTTCTTAAAACCCACACCACACCCCCCATCAGATAGAAACTTAGTATTCATCAATAGCATTTTGATTATAACATATTGATACATTGTCACATTGTTAGTGTGAGTAAACCCACATAAAACCATGAATATCAACTTCTACCCTGTTTTTCATCAATCATTTTTCCTCTAATCTTATAAGAAAGCTAAAGAAAACAAATCAAAACAACACATATATGACCATCATTTAAACAGAAGATATATCACTCAAATAGAATACACAATAATGCCTAAAGACTTACCTCCAAACAAACACACCACTGGACATGCAAACATGGTTATGCCTGCAGAGGATGAA
>JBCNJP010000203.1:264752-289752 GCA_039602395.1 Deinandra increscens subsp. villosa | reverse complement strand
ACTTTATTTATTATCCAACATATTCCCCCTTGACTGATGCTGTTAAATTTGTCAGACTAGTGAAGAATCGCTATGTCATACATCTTCGAAGAATAATTAATAAACCTGAAACTTTTTGTTGTAGAGATTCCCCCTCTGAATAAGCTTCTTCTACTCTTGTTTCTCCAGTTGAGAGCCAAGTGCTGCAGCTCACTCGGTTCACACGGTCGGGTACAATACTAAGAATGTTGAACATCGGAGTCAAAACCGCAACAAAGCAAATCAGATAAACCAAGCAAACACTGAAAATTCTCCAACTTCTGATAATCGACCCGATAATCTAGTTCCATAATAATTCCCCCTTTTCTGTAGATCCCTTTGGAAACATCCAATGCGGAAGCAGAAAATCAGATGTAAAGAGTAGAACCGTTCCGCTCAGTTTCATAAAGAAAATTGTACTAAAATCCTAAAATCGGACAATCTTGCTAAAAACCGGAAGCCGGATGCTGACAGTTGTGAATGATCCATAAATACTGCACTTGTTTCGCGTGACTGGGTTAGATGCAAAAATAAAGTTCGATTCGAGTGACGGGTGAAAAGCATCACGAGAAACGTCACTTAAATCGAGAAACTATGCCAAATCGAAGAAAACTGAGTTCCCGAGCGTAAAATAATCATAACCGGAGTCTTCGTAATTTTGGGTTCTGAAAAACAAGCTCGGAAAAATAATCCGTAAAGATTTCTGAGTTAAATGGTGCAATTTGGAATAAATCTGAGAAAATTGTCAATTTTATTCAACTAATGGGCCTTCCGTTAGAGATTTATTGTAACGGAATATTCCAATATTTAACTAAGATTCCAGTTAATTCGGTTTGATGACTTCGGCACTACATCAACTTAACAACTTGTAGTGAGACATAACAAAAAGGTCACATACTTAACCGAAAAGCGAAACTAGTCCGTCAGTGGTCGTTAGCTAACGTGGTCTTGACGTCAATAAACGAGAACCCCAATAAAATAAATGGAATAAATCCATGACCAGAAAAAAATTTCCACATTTCTGTTAGGGGCGTCATCTCGTTAGTTTCGTTAAACCTGATAAGAAAAACCCCGCATTTTACAAAAAATGCTAAAATGTCCATTGGTTTAATTAAATCTTCATAGAAAAATACCATTTGTCAGAGCGGTATGATTGTGGCTATTTATACTAGAGAGAGCACTTGTGTGTGTGAAAACCCTTGTGTTCTTGAGTTTCAAACATAAAAAATCTAAGGATTTTAACAAACAAACAATATGATTTGATCATGGATTCATGATTTCCACACTTGAATCTGTGCATTGGATGAGTAAAGGCTCAAATTTGGTCCTGAAAAATAGTATCATAGTCATTGTTCTTCATGTTCTTGAAGTTTTCTCAAAAACTTGAAGAATCACTCATTCAAGTCACAAATCATGTTGTTTGAATGACATCTTGACATATCTTGAACGAAATTTCAAAGAATCTGTTGGAATGCTTAGTTTTCAACAAAAATCACAATAAATGGGTCAATTTTGAAGATTTTCAGATTAATGCGAACATAGAGCAAACTTGCTGTTCGTGACTTTTCAAAATTAAGGTCATTTTTCCACTGATTTTGAGTGAAAATTGAACATCCACGCATGTTAGACTCATGATTTGGGGATGTTAGCAACTTGAATCACTCAATAACATCAAGTATTGAAGATTTTAGAGCAAATTTAGTGTTCTTGGAAGATTTTACTAAAAGTCACTGTTTGATCCGATTTCACCTAGATTAAGTGGTTTTTGGAGTTTGTTGCAGTTAACAAATTTGTTCCTAAGCAAATTCCTAACCTATTGGTGTAATAAAAACTTGATTTTGTGTAATTTGATTTTGACCCAGTGATTACACTCAAGAACATAGCTATATGATTCAAACTAAATAAGCTTCATGATGTTTTTTTAGTAGGTTTGAGTTGTTAACCTCGATCTTATCATCCGTAGAAGCAATCTTAACCCATTTGACCCATTAAGCACTTTTGTGAAGAAACCCAACTTGTTTCACCATGTATGAATTTAACTCTGAAAATCAAATGTTCCAAGGGAACAACAGGCCCCCAAAACTACTCGGGGCTGCCAACTATGATGACTGGAAAAAGAAATTTCAGTAAAGAATGGTCCTAAGGTGTTCTATGTGGATCCGGTGCCTGTGGCTGGTGCTGACCCTCCTGCTGGTCAGAGGCGTGTCATAAAGAAAGTTGAGGACTACACTCTAACTGAGCATAATCATATGAAGGTTGACATACGTGCTCTCGGGTGTATAAAAATGGCATTATCTGATAACATTGTTTTCCACTTCAATAAAGAAACTTCTGCTCATGAGATTTGGGTAGCACTTGAGAAAACGTATGAGAAAAACATTGAGAGCAAAGAGAGGAGACTGGACTATCTCAAACTGCGATTTAACACTTTTGCTTACACTGCTGGATACTCCTTTGAGACTCATGTGACAAAGTTTTGCATACTTATCTATGACATGCAAAATAATCAAATCCGACCTGAGATTCCTACTATATCTAAGAAAATTCTGAAGTCATTTCCTCAAAACTTTGCTTCATACATGGCTTATTAGATTTATAGCACTGATTTGGCCACTGTTGACTACATGGACCTAATTGACAAAGTAAGAAGCTATGAAGTTGCAGTTGTTGAAAGGGATGGAAATTCACTTATGGGACTGACTTATTCCTTACTCTGTTGGTGGGTCCTGCTCCTCTGCTCAAGTTTCTGCTCAACAACCTATTTAATTGTCAAGCTGCTTTTGTTACTTAACCACTTGTCTCACCTGTGAATCAATCACTTGTCACATATCAATTTGGTCCTGCATCTGTTGGTCTGACTGACAAAGACAAGGAGCTGTGTAATGCTCTTATGGCGTGTCTTGCTTCCCAAATGTCAGGGAGTATTGAGAGTATGCCTCTGTGCCAAGAAGACTTGGACCAAATTCCTGCTGATGACCTAGAAGAAATGTATATCAAGTGGTAACTTGGTATGATCAGTGCCGGAACAAGAAAGTTTTTCAAGAAAACTGGGAGAAAGGTATTCCAGTCACACCCCAGTTCTACTACTGGTTTTGACAAATCCAAGGCCCAATGCTACAATTGTCAGGGTTTTGGTCACTTTGCACGTGAGTGTAAGAAGCCGAAACTGAGGCAAATCCCTGTGACGTCTGGGGGAAACAATAATTCTGGTCAAAATTAGGGCAACTACTTATATCAAAAGCCACAACCTGCTAGTTCAACTCACCAGGGTTCTAGTTCTAATAATGCCAAGCGTGCAGACAACACTGATAAGGCACTCG
The DNA here is from genome assembly GCA_039602395.1 of Deinandra increscens subsp. villosa. Lineage (NCBI taxonomy): Eukaryota > Viridiplantae > Streptophyta > Magnoliopsida > Asterales > Asteraceae > Deinandra > Deinandra increscens. Next base: position 286,414 of record JBCNJP010000203.1, on the reverse strand, counting down.
TGTCACTGAGTGATCCTAACTACACGTGGTCAAATCAGACTCAAACATTGGCTAATGTTGACTATGCATTGATGGTGAATTCATCTGATGAATCCAAAATTGTGGAAGATCCTCACTTTGATCCACTTTATCCCAATGACTTTGCACTTATGGCGGATCTGGACGATATCATTGAAGATGCTGCTTTTGTGTCTAACTCTGCTGTTGACCCTTCCATTGTTGAATCTGATGCTGAACAAAAATGAATAAGCCGTCAGAAGAAACTCATACCCGATACGGTAAAATCCAAATTATGCTCAGAGTCCTGTGTAGAGGAAGTTGCTTGGTATCACATTTATAGCCAAGAGTTGGTTGAAAAAGGCAATAGCGAATGAATGTCTTATCAAATCTATGCAAGCTAAGGAACTAGATTTCCTGGCCAAAATAAAGTCCTTGCAGGATGATATTGAGGTCATGAAACATGCTGAAGTGGCTCTTCGTACTCAGTTAGAGGATCTGGTGACTCATCACTCGTCCCTAAGCAAGAACTATGTCCAGGCTTGGGAAACTATTGACTTGCTGAAACTTAACCTCTCTAACTTAGCAAGTGATGTGGCTAAGGATATTTTCAAACGTGTACAAAGTGGTTTGGGTTTAACCCGAGAAATTGATGATGCTGTTTTTGAGCATCCCCTTAATCATAATTTTTTTCCTATACCTGAACTAACTAAAATAAACTCCCGAAGCCACATCCGGTTTTTGAATAATGAGTCAATTCCAAGCAAGTCTGAAATTCAGCAAATGGAAGGCAACCTGTCTGGCTATGAAAGTGGCTCGAGTCTTCCATCCATTGAACTTGCACTGAATTTGGATGATTTTGACTCCAGCTCATTTCAGTCAGTTGATACTGGCCTATCTGAGGATACGGTTAGGCAGAAGGCAGAATCTAAGTTCTTGAAAATATTAACAGTTAATGAGAGAATCCCTCAACCTTCAGTTTTTAGTGAACACAAATGATATTTAAAACAAAATCTTTTTCCAAGAAACCTAAAGTTTCCAAGAGGCGAAAGCCCAAAACTAAAACTGATAACTAAGATTCTGGCCATCCTGATCTTTTAAGTGAGCTGGTAACTGATGCTCTAAATAAACTGACTTTAGGTGATGGTAAACCCATGGGTGACACACAACAATCACCGATGGTAAGCTGATTTCCTCGGCTCCTGCACCTGTGATGATCCCACCTCAAGTCACTCCGATGTCTTCCATCAAGCTGTTCAAGTCATGCAATACCACACGTTCGGATAGTCAAGCTGTTCCGAGTACTTCAAAATCTGTCAAGCAGCCATCAAAGAGTAAGAAGAATAATTTTCAACTAAAAATGTTGTCTCTACAAAGAAGACTGTGGTATCTCAACCACAAGTTGCTGAACCTGTTGTTGCTGTACCCGTGATTTTGGAAGAAAATAAAGGTGTTGGTTCAACTATTAAAAAGAAAAACAACAACAAAAGACGAAACAAGAAAGCTGTTGTTCAGGGGGGTGGGGGGAAGGGAACCAGTTGCTGAGATAAATGTCACACAGGTTCAAAATGTAGTTCCAACTGCTGCCATGAATCCAAGTGGGTCTGCTAACACTATTGGGTGTTTTGTATGCGGAGACCCAAATCATGCTGCTAGGGGTTGTCCATTCAACTCAACTAAAGCACACATGGGGTACAATCCACCTATGGCTGCACCCTATGGACCAAGAATGATGATGCCTCCTTTCACTCAGCCACGGCCTCGGTTTTATGGGAATTACAGCGAAGACTATGAATAATCCACTAATGTTCATGACTAATTTCTAGAACCAACACTTTTGCAGAGGCATGACACCTCACTCTACACGAGGTTTGGGTGCAAGTACCGGGTACTTTCGAACGGTAGTCCCTGGAACAGCAAACAACCCATCTCCTATTTCCTCGAGACCTTGTGCACCATGGTCTCTGTTGGCTGATCCTCAGACGCGTTTTGCTTAGGCCACCACTCCAGCTCCTCATCCGCCTAAGAAACATAATGCCAGGAAAACCCAAGTTCCTAAAGACTTGGGTTCATCTGTGAACTAATCATTTCTTTGTTTGTGCAGGAACAACAAGAAAGAAGTAAATAAATATGTGGTACATGGATAGTGGCTGTTCCAGGCACATGACGGGTGACAAGGATCTTTTGCATGATGTAAAAATGATATCTGGAGGAGGTTCTGTTGCTTTTGGATGGAAATAAGAAAGGTGGTCAAGTAATTGGAACGGGTCACCTAACAAATGGTGAAGTTTCATTTGAAAAAGTCAACCTCGTGTTAAATCTGCAATACAATCTGTTGAGCGTCTCGCAAATATGTGACAATAAGATGCCAATGTTCTTTGGCGATCGTGAGTGCTTCATTCTAAAACCTGGTTTCAAAGTACCCGACGATTAGATTTTATTCCACGCTAATCATAGGGGGAACATGTATGCACTGGATATGAATGATGCAAACCCGTCTAGTTCAATTGTGTGCTTCTTAGCTAAAGCTTCAGAGGAAGATTCAACCTTGTGGCATCGCCTAATGGGACATGTTAATTTCCGCAACATGAACCGCCTGGTTAGGGGGAAACATGTTTTTGGGTTACCTGACAAAGAATTCGTGCATATCGATAACTGCGTTGCGTGCTCGAAAGGAATGCAACACAAAACATCTCATAAGCCAAAGCTGCATGGAAGAACAACATCAATCCTTCAACAGTTGCACCTAGATCTCTTTGGACCGGTTAGTATCAAGAGTTTAGGGGGGGGGGAATCTTTCTTCCTAGTCATCACTGATGATTACTCAAGATATTCCTGGGTGTTCTTCATAAAAGAAAAATCTGAGACTCCTGTAATACTAAAGGATTTTTTTACCCGTATCGAGAATGAAAGCAAAGAGAAAGTTCGAATAATCAGATTTGACAACGGGACAGAATTTAGAAACCACGTCTTTGACTCATTCTGCAAACGAGAAGGGCATCACTCGTCAATTTAGCTCTCCCTATACTCCTCAACAGAATGGGATTGCTGAAAGAAAGAACCGTACAATAATCGATTGTTCTCGGACGATGCTCGCGGATTTTAACCTTAAATTATCTTTTTGGGCAGAAGCAGTCAATACTATTTGCTATGTCTTCAATAGAACTCTTTTGGTCAAACATGCCAACAAGATATCCTTTGAGTTGTTTTCTAAACAAAAACCTGGGCTAAGACACTTAAAACCATTTCGATGTCCTTGTACGGTGTTGATCCAGTTTGAGCAGTTAGCTAAGTTTGCCCCTCGGGCAGATGAAGGCTATTTTGTTGGATACTCGATGACCACTGCGGCCTATCGAGTGTACAACAGAAGAACTGAGGTGATTATGGAGTCTTGAAACGTTAACTTTAACGAGCATACCCATAATTCCAGAGAACCTGACTCAGATGGCATGTATGACTTAGAGAACTTCTCTTCTTCTTTTAATTATGGTGATTCTATATTTTCAAGTGATGCTGGAAACGTGCACGAAGATGCTAATAATGTGCATGCTTCTGTACCTGTGGGTTCTGCTCCAATTACATCATTGATACTGGATACCATCTATTCAGTTGATCTTCCCGACTTTACATGGAGAAATGAATCAACGGAAGCTTCCACCTCATCTGCTACTACTCTAGCTATCACTCCGGATGAAATTCAAATAACAGAAGAAGTCGTTCAAGATGTTGTGCCAACTCAAATCAACAAAATCAACAAAATCAAGAAATCCCAGAAATTCAACCTGATAATGAGCCCACCAATAATAGTTCAGACTCAGTTGACACAACTGTGACTGAAACTGGTGAAACTCCGGGTAATGAAGTGAAGATGGGAACTCTAGACTCAACTATTCCAGTTCCGGCTGTAGAAGAGAGTGGAATTCACAAGAAACATCATGTCTCTAACATTATCGGTCCACTCATTAAGAGAGTCACCAAAAGTCAATCGGGAACAATAAACACTTGCCTATCTTCCTGCTTCATATCTCAAGAAGAACCTGCTTCCGTAGCTGCTGCTGTGAAAGACGACAACTGTATAACGGCTATGCAGGCTGAACTGCTTCAATTCAAACTCCTGGATGTCTGGAACTTGTAGAAACTCCTCCGGGTGTGAAGCCTATTCCTGTTAAGTGGATCTTCAAGCATAAAAGAGACAACATAGGAATAAACATAAGAAATAAGGCAAGACTTGTGGTCAAAGGATACATGCAGATAGATTGGCTGGAATATGATGAAGTCTATGCCCCGATAGCTCATCTTGAAGCCATCAGGATTTTCTTGGCATATGTCGCACCAAAGAACCTAACTATTTATCAACTTGACGTGATAACAGCCTTCCTGTATGGTGAACTAGACGAAGAGGTGTATGTTGATCAGCCTCCAGGGTTTGTTAATCCTTCCTTTCCAAATAAGGTGTACAAACTAAAAATAGCTCTCTGTGGACTCCATCAGGCACCCAGGAAGTGGTATGAAACCCTGTCTACCTAGTTGTTGGAAAATGGCTATAAGCGAGGGGTGATTGATCAGACTTTGTTCATACGGCATGTGGGCGATGATATGCTACCGGTTCAAGTAAACTTAGATGATATCATCTTTGGATCTACCAATAAGACTCTTTGTCATGAGTTCAAGAATCTGATGGAAAAACGGTTTGAAATGAGTTCAATGGGGGAACTCACATTTTTCCTAGGGATTGAGGTGGAACAGAACACTAAACGAATTCTAATCAGTCATGGAAAGTATGTGAGATAAATGCTGAAGAAGTTTGGGTTTCATTACTCTAAAGGCTTTTCCACTCCTGTCGAGACTCGAGTCAAAATCCATCCAGACCTTGAAGGCGTATGTGTTGATGAACACTTGTATAGATCCATGATTGGGTCACTTATGTACCTGACAGCTAGTCGTCCCGACATCATGTTTTCCGTGTGTCTGTGCTCAAGATTCCAATCCAAACAGAAACAGTCACACTTGACAGCCGTGAAACAAATTTTTAGATACCTGAAGTCCAATCCAAAGAGAGGGCTTTGGTATCCCAAGGATGAGCTACTTGATCTGAGAGGCTTTTCTTATAGTTATTACGGGGGTTGTAACATGGATCGGAAGTCAACCACCGGAGGAGTCAATTCTTAGGATAATGCCTTAGTCTTAGGTTGTGTAGTTTTAGAGGTATCATCTTTGTCCACTTTCTGAATTTTCAATAATTCTTTACTGAAAACCCAAAAAGATTTTACCTTTCAATGTCACAGACCTCTCTTGAAAAGCCAAAATGGTTTTACTTCTAAGATTTTGTCAAGAAAACACAAAAAGATTTTAGTTTAAGTCTCTTTGAATCGTATTGAGATTTTGGTTAACCTTTCTTGACCGTCAATAAATTATTTCATCATATTTTAATCAAAATTTCTATAAAATATCAAAAATATTTTATCTTATTTTATTTTACGTCTTTGTGTAAGTCGGCCATGCCTAAACCGACTAACGCTTGGAAAAATCGAAAAATTGCACAAAAATTTGCAAAATTAAATAAAAATCACTAAAACTAGATTCGTGTGATTTCTAACAACTTTTTGTGAAGGCACTTGTTGGATACTTGATGATAAGCACAAAAATTTTGGAAATTAGTAAAATTTCAATAAACTTTGAAAAATCAGAAATTTTTGGTTTTTGGTTGGGCAAACTATGTGGAATATGGAATAATTCTTGTCTTGTGATCTGCCCATAGGAAATTATCTAATCAATCAGTAACTCTATCATTCGATGTGTCGGTAGGCTCAGCAAACTAAGAAATAGGCAAATTCTATGATTTCACACTTAAAAGCATGAAATTGTGGACCTTAAGTCAAAACAGTTGTTCAATCCTTTAAATTTGCTTAAGTCTGAACTAAGTAAGTCAACCAACACACTCGAGTATTTCTTTTGCGGAAAGTGCTAATTTCAAACCAACCAATATGTGTGAAACATCACACATCCATCAATAAGTGTGAATCATCACACATCCCTCAATAAGTGAGGCAAATCTCACATCCATCCATTGATCGTGACACATCTGCTAAGGAAACTCTGACCTTGTGTTCACGTGTCCCATTATTATCATTAAAAATATTCTGTGACACATCTGCTGAGGAAACTCTGACCTTGTGTTCACACGATTCAAAAAGTGTATCCATTTTGAAATCAGTACTTACCTCTAAAGATATAGGGGAAGAAATTCCATATGTGTGTTGTGCATGTCTGAAGTGCTAAATAGACAAAGCTAGGATAACTGTTAACTTAGTGGAATAAAAGGTCAACACAATCTTTATTAAACAGGACAAAAAACATGATAACCTACATCACAGTGATTCCGCTGAAAAATTGCAATGCTTGAGCTTAAGTGGATAAACTATACCGACAATCTGACTTAGGTTACTAAATCTGTGAGGTGATTTGATTTGTAATTTTCTATGATCAAGTAGTTGACCGGTTTGATTCCTAACATCGTCCAACCATTACCAAGCACAAATATATAAATTATGAAAAGTAACTGGTATTGCCAGAAAAATAAGGCATTAATTGTGCAAATGAAAGCATTACGCCTTGACATCATCAAATCGGTGATAATATGTGAAATTGGGTGTCTTGTGCTTGAAAACATCAAGTTTGGGAGAAACAAGTTAAATTTGAGGTCCATTTGCAAGTTTAAGTCAAAATCAATCATTTGGCATGTTCTGGGCTGGCCTGACTCAATTTCATATGTTTTAAGAAGGTTTTTAGTCAAATGTGAAACTTTGAGAATTTTTTTTAAAGTTTTTCTGAGTCAATGGGTCGTTTTTTTTCACAATTTCATACTCTTAGAAAATTTTCCAAAATTCCAAAACTGACCTCGATTATCTCTCATAATCACAACAATGCACTATGTAAATTCTTATGTTTTCATGTGTAATAGCTATTAGTGATCTCGAGTCGGTCTACATTTGACTTAAAATCAAATTCTTTTGTTTTAAAATAAAAATTTTAGCTTTTTTCTTCTGTTGGCGATCTCGAGGGTCCCCCTTAGCGATTTTGAGTGAATCTGTGTTGGGCTGAGCGATTTTGAGGTTACACTTAGCGATTCGCAGTTGGTTTGACTTGGTGATCTCAAGTTCTGTACATTTTACTCTATGCGATTTCAGTAAAAGAATAAAATAAGCGTTAGCGATCTCGACTCCACCAAACTTACCCTTAGCGATCTCGGGGTCATCAAATTTACCCTTAGCGATCTCATGTTCTGCTAGCTAACTCTTAGCGATTTCAAAGATAGGTTAGTAAGGCTTGGCGAGCTCGCCAACCCAATTTGGGCTTAGCGATCTCGGTGGCCTAGCGAACTCTCCAAACTGACTTGTGTTTAGCGACCCCATTTAAGTTAGAAACCAAACCAGCCCTTAGCGATTTTGAATAAAACCCTTAGTAACTTTTCTTGTTCTTTCGGTCTAGTTGCAACATAAAAGAGAAATGGGTACATTTTTTTCCATTCTATCCATTCAAAACACAAAGACCCGTTCTCACTCTCTCACTATGAACTACCAGCGACACAATCTACCCATCCGAACTCCGATTTCTCCTCAAGTCGATCACTATAATATGTCTCTCTTGCAATTAGGGTTGGCGCGCACACCCTCTTTGCACTCACATGTTCGTTTTCACCACTTTCCACATTTATTGAAAGATTTTCGGTTCGGTTGTGTGTTCTTGAGACCGACGGTGCACAGTAGTTTCTTAGGGTTCTTATTTTTTTAATTTGTTGATGATTACACAGATTTGGCTCTTACCTACTGTCTCCAATACACTTGCAAACTCCTTTAAGGTAATTGAATCTGTCTACTCCATCAGTCTTAGAATTCTAATTGTGACTATGAATAGGGGTAGGTTTGCAATGGTTAAGGAGGTGGTATATTTTTTTTTCAATAAGAAAATTGTTAGGATCAGATGATTTAGTAGAAATGGATTTTGGTTGGTAATGAACGGATATTCATTCACGGCTGCTGATCTTCACCTTTTCGGTCTTAACTCTTTTGGCAATTTCTCTGTTATTTCATCACAATAAATGGTTGAATGAATCTTAGTTGCTAAACGGAAATTGTTCGTCCAGGTCATGGATAAATAAAGGTGCATTTGAGTTTTCTATAATGCTGCAATTTTTGGCAAAATTCTTGTGTTCAAATAATTAGTTATGGCCATGTGATTCAATCTTGACTACAACTCAAGGTTAGCCTTGTGGTTCTTGTAGTCATGAACATGCTCGATTGGAAATAGTTGTACATGTGTTTTTGCTTAGGTCTGAAAAGCCTTTATGCAAGATTTGTGACCTTGATGGACATAGATCTAATAAATACATGTTTTACTTTTATTAAGTCAAGAAGAGCACAAATAAGTATCATTTGCCATTAAAACTTGAATTTCACTTGGATTGTTGCATGATTGGCTAAAATGAATTAGGTTTGGACTTAAACAAGGTCTAGCTGGTATCTTAACTTGATTTGAACCAGAATTGCCTTGTTCGACTTGTCTAAACTCCTTAATTGACCACTTTATGCATCTTTGACTTTGTTCGTCAAATCTGTGAAATTTTCATGTGTGTTTGATGAATTTGCCTCCACTTGGGTTGTGTGCGGATTCCTTTTGATATTTTAACATGATTTTCCTGATAATAACAGATATCTCCACATAAGCTTGTTTAGGACACACTTATCTTCAATTGATCTTACCTAAGCCTTAGATCATCGAAGAGGTATGTTTTCCTGAAATTCTTGGCAAATTGTTGAAATACAAAGTTAAGCTACACAGGGCTATTCATTGAACTCATTCAATCTGTTAAATCACATTAGTCAAACTCTAATCAATTTATTATTGATCATAAACAGGATTAAGCTTTGAACCTGTTGCTTTCTTGAAATATCTCTCAATTAGATCTTAGCAAATTTTAGATCTTCTTCAAGGTATGTCTTCTGATCTCTAATAAAATATTGGAAGTTTGACTTCTGTCCATTCAAGTGGATTGTTTTACTTACTGTTCTTGCAATAATTCAATAAATTTCATGAAATATGACTTAACATGCTAATTTCTGCAATTCTGAGTAAGGATTAATATCAACTTGCTTTGATGAAATGATTTGCATGTCTGTCATAGGTTTATGAAACCTTTATCTTTTATTCTACATGGGTAGTCAGGATTGGGACTATTTAAGCTTATATCACAATTATATGAGAAGTAATGAAGCTAGGTCAATTTCTAGGACTATTTGTACCAATATGACTTTGACTTTGATGATTAATGCTCATATCTGATATTGTATGCTTCCTGTTCCCTTACTTGACCTTGTTTGACTTTGGTTATATGTCTTGAGCATGTTAGAACTTCACACATGTCTTCTGATTCATCATTTAATTTCTTGAATGTGATTAAGTGAAAACCTTTTCAGGTTAGTCCCTTATGAGTAATTAAATAAAATATATGTGTATGTAAGTGTCTCAATTTGCTCAAATCATGCTAAACTGTGAATCCTTATGTCTAGAATCTTGTTTGACTCCAAGTTCAATAATTCCAAATTGTGAAAAGCACAAGCCTAGGGGGAATCACTTCTTGATTCCTTCTTGAGCCCATTGAGTCATTTGGGTCAAAATGTTGACTTTTTTACTAAAGTCTACTCTTTTGAGTGATACTTACCCAAATTTCCCAAACTTTGCCACAATTTGCCATCACTTAAGTTTTTCTTCAAATAAACCTCAAACAACATTCTTGTGTCAATATTCACTTAGGTCTTGCATTTTTAATAAAATTACAATTTCAAGGGAAAATACAGGAATTTGGGTCATGTCTACTAACATCCTCTGTTAAACTGAGTTGATTGCTTTAGAGAAATTTAAACCTATGTCTTAAGTAAATTTCCTTTATATATTTGAAAGTTAAATTTGAACAGCTCTGTCACTATCACGAATCTAGTGTGCTACGACATTTGTTTAACTTGTCAAATTTGATGTAATCATGTTGTTTCTTATGTGCATATGGCTCCCAGACAGGAAAGAGCAGCCAATGCCCCTCTGGATTTCTCCAAGGCTCATAATCAATTCTGTGAAATTAACAGAAGCTGGACAGATTTCGGTCTATATGAACATGCTTTAAGAATACTGGAAAACTCAAGTTGGATCACTAGTATCCTTAGGGAGCCTGTCATCAGCTCGGGAATAATAAATGCATTTTGGAACAATGCATACACATTTGTTGCTGATAATGTTTCCAAATCCATAAGATCAAGGGTTCAAGGTACGTATGTTGAAATAAATGAGGAAAGGATCCGAGAAGTGCTGCAATTGAACGATGCACCATGTCCTGATTCATTCCCAAAGGTTCAATGGCAAGACACAATCCTCATGATGGGATATGAAGGACATCTTAGTGTAGATTCATACGAGATGATTAAGAAGAAGTTTTTCCCAGATAACTGGAAGTGTATTATCACTTTCTTCATTTCTACTTTCTCTCCAAGAAAGTCTGGGACTGAAGATTTCATGGAAGAAACAGCCTGGGAACTACATGGTTTGGCATCCGGTGCTAGTTTCAACCTCTCTAGACAAATAATCAGTTGGATGGACTACAACTTGCAACCCTATAGAAAATCAGAGAAGTTCTTGATGTATACTAAATTCATACAAGCAATCCTTGGTCATTACAATCCGAACTTGTAGAAGACAGAGTCATACTTGGTTCCTAGGAGGATGATGCCCGGTTTTTACACTCGTTACCGGTTGGGTCAATATAATGGACCCAAAATTCCATTCTTCTCGAACATGATTGAGGGAATTGATGTTGATGAAGACATGGATGAAGATCAAGGAAATAACGATGTTGATGCTGATATGGCAGATGTCAATGCTGCTAATCCTGATAATAACGCAGCAAATATCCAAGATGATCATCCAATAAACTCTCCCATTCATGATGACCCTATGCATTCAGAACATGGAGATAAAGGTTCAACCAATGATGTCACCGAATCAAAAGAATCATGAGATGAAGCTGAAGAGTCTGGCAATGAAGCTGATGCATCTAGCAATGATGCTTACAATAATTTAGATGCATCTGGATCCAAACCCGAATCTGGTTCAAGATTCCAACCTAGATCGGAATCTGGTTCTGACTCTACCAGTTCTGATGCTAGGGGTCCTAAAAGAAAGAAACAAAAAATAAAAGAGAAAAAGCCAAAGTTAGTGAACAACCTGAAGCATCAAGTCAAAAGAGAAAAAAGAAAATAAAGTTAAATCGAGCACATGTTGACAACTCATTCAATTCCTCAAAAGCGGATTCAACTAAGCCCGAATCAGCCTCATTTATGCTTGAGGGAGATGTGGTGCCTAGCTACACCAGGGATCAAGATCAAAGTATGCTCAAGAACGAAAGAAACTTGAAATAAGAAGAGGTCCAACCTCTGGATCTGGAACTGCTGTTGCCGTACAAGCATCTGTTCAGCCTGAACTAGACAATATTGTACAGCAAAGTATTCAATCTGCTCCCATCACCGCGGTTGAGGCAACCATTCAAGACATAGATGCAACTGCTATCATTAACATCACAAGTCTAGATCCGGCCATTCAATCAGAGTCTCGGCCTATGTCTACTACTCCTACTCAAGCAATTGTTCCTTGGGCAGATACCTCTATGATTCATCATGAGTTGACTATGGAGTGAAACCTTGAAATCTCTAATACTCTTGCTGCTGATTGGCTTAAAGAAGCTAATGATAGGATCAAAGAACAAGATCAAGAGCTTCTCAAAGCTAATAAGAAAATAAGAGAGCAAGCTGAAGAATTGAAAGAAAAAAGAGGTTATTGGCTGAAGCTCTGCAAAATCATCAAGCTGCCAGAGCTAATGATGAAGATATGGGTGGTAGTGGAGATGCAAGTCATGGTGATGATCAGATGATAGACCAGCCTCCCTCTACTGAAAATGTTCAACCAAATAAAGAACCAAGTCCAAGCCAAGCTGGTAAAGAATCTGGAGCCAAATCTTCTATCATTGTCATTGAACAAGATGTAGATCACACTCATCTTGCTGATTTCCCATCAGGTGATGATGAATCTTCCGAGTCTGAAGTAGACATTTCTTATGGCGGCTCCTTTCTAAATGATGAACCAAATGAAATATACCAATCAATCATAAGCTTGGTGCCACCTCCCGAGAACCTCAAACTTCCGAGATTCTCAAGTGCCGCACTTGAAGCAAATCAATCATCTTCAGGAGAGACCCTTGCTATAACATTGGGTGAAACATATGTACCTCATGTCATTCCTGAACTTTCATTGCGACTTCAATTGGCTCCACCAGTACAACATCCAATAAGCATTGAAATGCCTGCAAATGCTATCTTCGATATTTCAGAACAACTAAAGCACATGCAAGTTGATCCTGAATTTCTAGATCTTAGGAGAAATGCGAGTTTTATGCATACACCCTCGCTACTGACCCCAGCAGCCGAAGCGGTGTAGTTTTTACTGAAGAAAATGTAGAAGCTAGAGAAGCATTGCATGTTCAGCCTCTTAACATGATTTAGATGAAATCTTCAACGACATTAGTTTGGTTGAACGTCTGAATACTCTTATTTATGACTCCAGTGCAAACAAACTTCATAAATCTGGAATTCACAACAGATGACGAGTATGATGAGGAAATCATCTATGAGATCAAGGACGGACCGGCTGATATTGTATCTCCAACTCCTCAGAGATCTGAACATGTGTTTAGTGAGACTCAAATGCAAGATGATGCCAACATGTCACCAATCTCTTCACCAGCTCATCATACAGAAGAAAGTGAAGTTATTCAAGAAGGAGTAGAAACTCAAATTCCTGAGCCTGAACCTACTGAAACCACCACTGGTGCTCCTTCTGAAACAATTCCGATTCAACCTATGACAAGTACCAGTGGTGGTCAAGCTACCAATAATACAGACTCTGCACAAGAAGTCAGGCCTTCTAGCAGAACTGACAAAGGCAAGAAGAAATTGACTCCTAAAGAAGTTTACGAGCAAAAAATCAAAAAGCAGAGGAAGAAGGATGAAGCTCTCAGAATGGCTAAGGAATAAATAATGCTTGAAAGGACATTGGATGAAGTTTGCAAAAGAAGAGGCCATAAACAGATGATTGAATCTAGTCGTCCAAACAAAAATTGGTCCTGGATCTAAACACTTGAGCCAAATGATCCAAATAATGAAGTGGGAGAACCAAGAAAAAGGATAATCCCCAACCTTACTAGGGGCAATGTTGATTCGTCTGATACCTCGTTGATAGCAAATTATGTCAGAGAACTCATTCCTCGTAGCATACCTCTATCCTACTTGATGACTCTTACGGATGCCCAGCTGGTTGAACTATATACCAACGAGCAAGATATTGAGAACCACCTCTATAACTACAAGCTTGCCAAAAAGCTAACCGATCCCAGAGAGAATCCTTTTTTTGACATAGACAAAAAGTTTGAGTACGTGCAATTCAATGACAACCTAAAGGAAAAGATCTATGAGATGCACGCACAATGTATGCCTCCTCCACCAGAGATCTTTGATCATATTTCACCTCCTCCTAGTTTCACTACATCTACGCTTGGAGTCAACCAAATGACCAAGAAAGAAATGCAAGACTTTCTAGACAGGAAAGGTTATGCCCGCAAAAGCTACAGTAGAAAGCAGCTTCTTGGTCTTTGAACAATGGTCAAATATCACATAATTCAAGAAAATAAGAAGGTCAAGCGACAACTGGATGAAGGGGAAGCAATAAGGGTTGAGGAACATTAGAAGAGAGAAGCTACTTTGGTTGACGTTTGGAAGGAAATGGCACCTTATCGAAAGGTGTTGGAACAAAAATTTATGTAACTGGAGCCATCAAATCTGTTTACCGAAGCATTCGACTGAAGAATCCATGTGAATCGATTTAGAGACTGGGTTGTGATGATCGAGGCTTACAAGATTGGACCGAAGACCGTTTTCTGGAAAAGTCAACCGTTCGGGTCAACGGTCAACGTAAAAGTCAACGGAAGATCGGTTCGAACGAGTCAAGCTTCGGATAACTTTGATTTAATTAAAAATTTATGTTTATTTGCTTTACTTGTAATTTCGTTCATTTGTCATGTTTTTCTGTCGTTAGTCACCCTCACTATATATAGTGAGGGTGCCCATTACAAGTAAAGGAGTCTCCGAATGGGGAGATGATGAATTTCTTGTAGAGTGTGAGATTTCCATTCTAGAGAGAGAGTGAGTCATGGATTCTAGAGAGAGAAAGTGTTCTTTATGATTTCTTGTAACTAATCATTCGGTTATATGAAATCATTCGATATGTTCTTCATCTTTCTTGTTTATTATTATTCATGATTCATCATCATCATCTTCTTCATTTGTTTTGAGTTTTCGAATCCGAACATAGTTCTTGCTCAAGATCGGGATTCTTGATGTGAAAATCGGTCCTAACAAATGGTATCAGAGCGGGTACCGATCAGATTCATCTCACCGTGAATCTGGTCACTCGAATCTGTGATTTTGAGCTTGAATGGTGAAGATGAGAAAACTTAGTTTTTAGAGACTTTTTTCTATTTTTTCTTCATTTCTGGATGGATTCTGATGATATGGATGATAGATTCATGTTTGGGAGTACATCAGGATGTTATTTAGTGTTTTACATCTTCAGATCTGGTGGAGAAATGAAGATCCGAAGCTGTTTTTGGAACTTTGAAGTTTTTCCCGTATTTGAAGATTTTGAAGATTTTTTGCTTTGATTCTTCGTTTTCTGGGCATTTCTTCATGGATTTGGATGATATGAGGTATGATTCTCAGTGGAAAACGCGTTCCGGATCCATTGGAAGCATCCGTTTCGTCTGAATCTCATCAGTTTGGGCAGATCTGGAAAAACACACACTTAGTGCGTGTTTCATGGTGTTCTTCGTGTTCTTGAAGATTTGCAGATTTTGAAGACTGTTTTTGATCCGATTAGCTACTGTTAATGAAGTGTTGGTGGCCACAACACTGTCGTGAATGGTTTAGCATCATATTTCGTGCATCTTTACGGGTTTTTCTTATCGGTTTTGGGCAGATTTCAAGTTCACAAGTAAGTTCTTCATGTTCATCATATTTTCCAGATTTATTCAACTGTTCTTGAAGATATGAAGATGTGCTTAGCGGACTTGTTGAGTTCTTTAGCGGACTTGTTCTCCTCTTAGCGGACTTCATCAGTTTTAGCGAACTTGAAGCATGCCTTAGCGAACTTGAGTCCTTAACGGATTTGAGAAGTGTCTTAGCGAACTTCTCTACCCTTTAGCGGACTTCTGGAAGGCTTTAGCGGACTTCTGGGGTTAGCGGACTTGTTTATGGGTTTTTGCTCGGGATCGTTTCGATGGGTTTTGTTCGTCTAGGGTTGTAGAGAATTGAATTACGAGTCTAACGGTATAAATATCGTGAATTTTCGTCAAGAATTCACCTAGTTATGAGAGCTTCACGATTTTCCGGCGACTTTTACGATTTTCTGGCAATTATTAGGGTTTTGGAGGTTGAAGGAGACGACCAGAATGACGTGTCCCTCCTTGATTCGTCTGAAGAGAATTTCTTCTCTCTCTCATTGTCGGTTTGACCTAGATATTCTCTGATTGCTGTCGAACTCCTATTGGTGGAAGGGTATAGCGCGTGGGTCCCAGGTAAAAGAAAAGAGCCGTTGGAGCCTTGGCTGGTTGAAAGGAACATGTGGGCCCAGCTGTTAAATGATCCGTTGAAATGCTTTTCTCCGTCGCGTTCTGATTGGTGCTTGACACCCTCACGCGGATCACGAATTTTGGGCCTTGATCGGATTTTATTTCAGCCGTGGATCATTATGAAAACTTAATTTTGATTGGTCCATTCCTTTTCACACGGATTGTGGTCTTCTTGAACTAAAATCTGAATGGTTGATGATTATTTTCAAGGATTAAGGTTTTTCTTGAGGGATTTAATTGATTTAATTAATTTCTGCAAATTTCGTCAAATGCGGGTATTTTCTTATCAGTTTTTCAACGAGACTTAACGAGATAACGCCCGAACGGAATTGCGGAAAATTCTATTAGTCTCGGATTTATTCCATTTTATTGGGGTTCTCGTTTATTGACGTCGCGCGCAACGTTTGCTATCGATCACTGACGGGTTAGCTTTATTATCCGGTTAATTACTCAGCTTTCTCGTTATATCTCACGGTTTATTTTTTTAGTGGATGCAGCGCGGATGTCAACTAACCGGATTAACTGGAATCTCAGTTAATTATTGGAATTTATCCGATTAAATTTCTCGAGAAGCCGTTACTTGACGAAAATTGACGGAATTTTTTCAGATCGCGCCGTTTTCACCGGTTTAATTCAGAATTCTTCACGGAATTTATTTCCGAGCTCGTTTTTCTTTAACCAAAATTACGAAGACTCCGGTTATGATTATTTTCGCTCGGGATCTCAGATTTTTTCTCAGATTTGACATTTATCTTTATTTTTCGCATCCAACTCAGTCGCACGGATTATTCACAACTGTCAGCATCCGACTTCCGGTTTTTCGCAAGATTGTCCGATTTCAAGATTGTTTATCCGGTTTCTCTAGGCAACCGATCGCGACAGTTCGACTCTCCGCATCTCATTATTACGCTTCCGACTTGATGTTTTTGGGGAGATTTAGAGAAATAGGGGGAATTATTATGGAACTGGATATCGGGTCGACTATCAGAAGTTAGAGCATGTTCGGTGTCAAACTGGTTTATCTGATTCAGTCTGTTGCGGTTTGGACTCCGAGATGTAGCATTTTCTCAGTATTGTACCCGACCGTGTGAACCGAGTGAGCTGCAGCACTTGGATCTCGAACTGGAGCAACGAGAACAGAAGAAGCTTATTCAGAGGGGGAATCTCTTCGACAGATTGTCTCCGGTTTATCAGTTTCTCATTGAAGATGTACGGCAAAGCGATTCTTCAGCAGTTGAACAGATTTGAAAGCGTCAGTCAAGGGGGAAATTGTTGGAACAAAAATTTATGTAACTGACGCCATCAAATTTGTTTACCGAAGCATTCGACTAAAGAATCCATGTGAATCGATTTAGAGACTGGGTTGTGATGATCGAGGCTTACAAGATTGGACCGAAGACCGTTTTCTGGAAAAGTCAACCGTTCGGGTCAACGGTCAACGTAAAAGTCAACGGAAGATCGGTTCGAACGAGTCAAGCTTCGGATAACTTTGATTTAATTAACAATTTATGTTTATTTGCTTTACTTGTAATTTCGTTCATTTGTCATGTTTTTCTGTTGTTAGTCACCCTCACCATATATAGTGAGGGTGCCCATTACAAGTAAAGGAGTCTCCGAATGGGGAGATGATGAATTTCTTGTAGAGTGTGAGATTTCCATTCTAGAGAGAGAGTGAATCATGGATTCTAGAGAGAGAAAGTGTTCTTCATGATTTCTTGTAACTAATCATTCGGTTATATGAAATCATTCGATATGTTCTTCATCTTTCTTGTTTATTATTATTCATGATTCATCATCATCATCTTCTTCATTTGTTTTGAGTTTTCGAATCCGAACATAGTTCTTGCTCAAGATCGGGATTCTTGATGTGAAAATCGGTCCTAACAAAAGGCTTTGGTGCAATTCATTGCTAAGAAGCTTAAAGATATGCCTCCCAATGTTGAATCAGATGATGGGATGAAAATCCTCGGCTAGAAGTATGATCATGAGTTCAAGGCATTTTGGATTCGTGCAGTTCTTTGCCAAAATAAGAGATCTTCTGAACTTGTTATCCTAGGAGCTGAAACAACTCAGATGGAGAAAGCTGATCAACCACACAAATGATCATGTGGGAAGGGATGCTGAAAAACAAATAAAATCCATCTATAATGTCAGTTCTACTCGCCCCCTTAACACAGAAAAGAAGAATATAAAACATTCAGAAGACAAAGAGTTGTGGTCCCTCATAAGATCATGTACAAAAGCATCACCAAGGAACTAAACAAAAAGAAAATAACTAGTGATTAGATTAGCAATCCTATAAGGTGTTGGTATTACAGTGGAGACACAAATGAGCTGGTTATTGAAAGGGAAGATGGAAACACAATAAAACTCTTCGCAGTAATTGAATTAAGGTTGCTGCATAGGAGTTATCTTATGTGGTTATTCTACAGTCGCCTACACACCATTCCTCGAAGGCTCAGGCCATACGAGATAAAAGATGCAGACTATTTCGATTTGTTTCTAAGATAGTGGTGCTGGGAATGCATTCCTGCTAAGAAGATGACCACAGAGAGCCTAAGTAACTTGAAAAATTGGATTATGGGTGGTCAAGGGATTTGCTACCTCTCCCGTAGATCTGAAAGGGTGTTAGATAGTGGCACTACTCCGATTTTAAGAAATTCACACGAGAAGACCTTTGGATATTGTACGATGCACAGATCATCTGCTTAGATGACTACTACAGGATTCTTGCCAGGAAATACTGGAGGTTCTTGTTGAAGCTACTCGTTCAGATCAGGTAGTTTTCAGTCATTCATGTTTGTATTTCCACCAAAGGAGGAATTTGAAGACAAATTTTGGGTTGGTGGAAACTCAAACATAACATCTTTGGAAATGGACTCAATTGTAAATCTTTCATTTCACTTGTATTGGTACTGAAACAATTGTCTTAATGTTTTGCTGATCATTGTCAATGATTGATATGTTATGTTTATCAGTATATCATTACTCATGTGGTTTGACAATTAAGATAATTGCATTTGTGCTTTACTATTGTGATATGAATGGTTGGATCCCTCTTGGTGTTATCTCGTGCTAATTCATTGTGTTTTCATAATAACAACCCTTAATGATTCCATAATGATTCTAGGCGTTTTAGGAGTGTACTTAGTGATTTCTAAGTTGTTTTGGCGACTTGGTAATTGCCCTTGGCGACCTCACCAGCCTTGACGACCTCACCAGCCTTGGCGACCTCCCCAGCCTTGGCGACCTCACCAACCTTGGCGACCTCACCAAGGTCTGGAGTTTGAGACTTGTTCTTGGCGACTTCAGAAATGGTCTTGGCGATCTCATCATTCTTCTTGGCGATTTCGCAGGTCTGATGTCATAAATTTCACTAACTCCAATAAATTCTCTTGTAATATGTGCAATGACGACATGTGCTTTCTCTAGTATAAATAGCCAAATCAGAATACCCTAATCATGATTTTGGACGGATGTGGAAGAGAGAGCACTTGTGTGTGTGAAAAACCTTGTGTTCTTGAGTTTTAGACATAGAAATCTAAGGATTTCAACAAACAAACAATATGATTTTATCATGGATTCATGATTTCCGCACTTGAATCTGTGCATTGGATGAGTAAAGGCTCAAATTTGGTCCTAAAAATTCATGAATATCAGTTACCGGAATCGGAATATTGGAGCGCCATGGACGGTTTCAAACAAAGTCTCAAATCAACTATTGGGTAATGGCAGAAATGGTCCCTCCAGGTTTTATGTAAAAGGAACTCAAGTTTTGGTTATGACAGAAGTAGTCCCCGAGTTTGGTTAAATAGAAAATAATGTTAGAAAATGGCAAGATCAGTCCCTCAAGGTTTAAAATGCTACCCAATACTTAATCGCCCGTAACTTTACAAAATACTCATACCATGAAAGACCGCTTTTTTTTAAATGTATGGTATTTTTATATTTAAATAACTAGACCAAATATTAATACTAAAACTTATAAAATCGATTATAAGTATATGAATCACATAAAATAATAAATTAGTCACATAAAATCATGAAATAGTTTACATGAAATCGTGCAACGATTTACATAAAATACGTCACATAAAATGATACCCGTTTTACGTTAAACAACGTCACATAAAATCATAAAATATAAAGCCTAGTTCCGCATGAAATCATAAAACATTTAATCCATATGAAATCATAGATCGTGCATATTGATCATGTGTGTTAAGTTAGTTCAACGACATCTAGACTTATATGCAATGCTCGTGTAGTGACGGACACACAAAAACCCTAATTATGTTTTTAATGCAATCCATGCATGGATGTTCGTAATACCGTGAGCTTTGGTTAACCAGGAATCACCTAAAAAGTCGACATGTCATAATTTGGATGGATGTTTAGTGCTTGTAATTAATAAATCAAATATTTAAGAAAGAATGAAGGATTATACATACCACAAAGCAAGCTGTGAGAATGTAATCTGTTGCCTTTCACATTGATTTCCACAGCATATATAGAGTACCATATTTACATCAAACTACCCATGACTATAACATATTTACAATAGAGTGTTCTAATATACCCCCTCAGTCTAAGGAGGAGGATCGCGGATGCTTAGACTGGTGCGGAACTTGTCAAAAAGGATCCGGGGTAAGCCCTTCGTGAAAATATATGCTATCTGATAACGCGAAGGCACATGAAGAATACGAACGAGACCCCGTTAAACCTTCTCGCGAACGAAGTGCAGGTCAATCTCAATGTGCTTAGTGCGCTAATGTTGTATCGGGTTTTCGGACATAAAGATTGCGCTGACGTTGTCGCAGTAGACAATGGATGTGCGGGAAGGGTGATGACTGAGTTCAAGCATTAGGTTCCGGATCCAGCAGATTTCAGCTATAACGTGGGCCACCCCTCTGTAATCAGCTTCAACACTGGATCTGGAGATGGTGGTCTGATGTTTGGCGGACCATGAGATAAGGTTGTCACCGAGAAACACGCAATAGCCAGAGGTGGAGCGTCGGGTGTCAGGGCACCCGGGCCAGACGTCGTTTGTATACGAGACGAGTGAACTGACAGAACCGCCTCGCAAATGTAAGCCCATGGAGATGGTGCCCTGAATATATTGAAGAATTCGTTTCAAGGCATTGAAGTGGCCAACTCGCGGATCGTGCATATGCGTGCAGATTTGTTGAACTGCATAGGAGATGTCTGGTCTAGTGAAACTGAGGTACTGTAGAGCACCTACTAAGTTGCAGAAGAGTGTGGGATCATCAACCGGGTGACCACCATTGGCACCAAGTTTTCCAGATGTATCAACTGGAGTATGACAGGGGTTGCATTGTGTTATGTTGGCGCGATCAAGGATGTCTAGGGCATAGGTCTTCTGCAGAAGAGTGTGGGATCATCAACCGGGTGACCACCATTGGCACCAAGTTTTCCAGATGTATCAACTGGAGTATGACAGGGGTTGCATTGTGTTATGTTGGCGCGATCAAGGATGTCTAGGGCATAGGTCTTCTGCGAGAGGAACAGGCCCTGTGAACTGCGAGTGGACGAGATCCCCACAAAGTATGTAAGGGTCCCAAGTCCTTCATTGCAAATTCCTGTGATAGATGTTGCATGATGAAATCCTTGAGAGAAGCAGTTGAAGTGATCAGGAGGATGTCATCGACATATGGTAAGATGTATGCATAGGTTGAGCCCTGACGATAAATGAACAGTGAGTGATCGCAAAGACTGTGATGGAATCCAATAGTAGATACGAAATTTGTGAACCGCTGGTACCAAGCCCGGGGGGGCTGTTTGAGCCCATATAGAGATTTACGAAGACGACAGACATGATCAAGGAACTGTTGATTACGGAACCCCATGGGTTGGTGCATATAAACCG